>JAAGAY010148101.1:0-26840 GCA_011801015.1 Ardeotis arabs | reverse complement strand
AGAAAGATGGGGAGAGGCTGTTCAGTAGGGCCTGTTGTGACAGGACTAGGGCTAATGGTTTTAAAATAGAGGGGGGTAGATTTAGATTGGATATTAGGAAAAAACTTTTCACGATGAGAGTTGTAGAACACTGGAACAGGTTGCCCAGAGAGGTGGTGGAAGCCTCATCCCTGGAAACATTCAAGGCCAGGTTGGATGAGGCCCTGAGCAACCTGATCTAGTCAGGGATGTCCCTGCTCCTTGCAGGGGGGTTGGACTAGATGACCTTTGAAGGTCCCTTCCAACTCTAACCATTCTATGATTCTATGGTAATTGCAGTTTGGGGGAGTTCTGATGTTTTGGTTGAATGAGACCAGGGAGGGAAGCTGAACTGTTCCAAGAAAACAGTGATTACTGTTGGGGTGATTACTGAGGGTGAGGACTTTTGGATTTGGTAGGTCAATACAAGCATTAGTGTTAATCTATCATCTTGATTCTATTAAGCTTGAATGTATAGCATATATACCATCAGCAGTTAATGAAGCTGAAGATGCTGAGAGTTTAAGGCTACTGAAAAGTCGAAGAGGATTTAGTAAAGAGATGCAAATGTGGTAAAAAACAGATAGAATTACTTAAATACACGGAGTTCCTTACATTTATATTCAGGGTTATGGTGGAAGACTACAAGTATTTCAAGGAACTAGCAGGTAAAGGTGGAATGAAGTTTTTTGAATTGACAGTTTTTTGACTGGTTTTTTGAATTGAAAAACATGTATTTAAATAAGAAATATTTAACAGTGAGAGTAGTTAACAGCTGGAAGCATATGTCTAGGTCTCTGATAAATTTGATGGATTTATGATGGCTTTTCTGTTATAAATAGTTTTCCTGAATTAGAGCTTTTGGGGATTTGTGTGTGTTCTTGGCTCAAGTAAATGTGATAGTATGACTTGTTTAAACTTTTGCAAAGAACAGAATACAATGGCATGCAGAATGATTAGTAAGGAGATAGATATGAGAAATTGTAAGAGGTAAGAAATCTAAAGATAACAATAAAGTACACTGAATGGAGAGCTACTAGATTAAATTTTTAGTGGTGCTTCTCTATGTTTTGGCCTTGGGACTGTGGCTAAGTGGGAGAATCGTACTGAAATTTCATTAAGATGTAGGTGGGAAGCAGAGACGCTGTCAACACAGAAGCAGACTGGAATATCGCCTGAGAAGAACAGTAAGACTTTTGAGGACCATATTAGTGGAAACAATTAATTAAATTGTATGGAATGCAAGGTCACATGGAACTGGGAACTAATAGCAAATTTGAAATTTGTTCCTACTTTGCTCAGCAACAGAGGAAAGAGTTGGGCACATTGGTGCTATAAGATTACAAAGTCAGAAGTGTTAACAGTCTATGGAAAAAGCCAAGCACAGTCATAAGATGGCATCAGAAAAATGGGTGTGGTTTTTTTTTTCATAGAAATACAGTACTATTACTCTTGGATATGTTAAAGTGAGACTACTGAAATAATGCTTGACTGTCAACAAGAAGGTCAATTAAACTGAAGCAAGTGTAGAAAGGCAGGAAGGCTAAGGGAACAAGACCAGCTATTTTTATTAGGAGATAAATAATATTTCTGTATAGCTCAGTATGCTGCCAAGTAGAAATAGCTAGGTTACCTGGGATTAAGGATTTAAAGACAGCATGGCAAGGTGACATGCTTTGCCTACCTTATTCTGCCTTGACAGAATATTATGGTCTATATACCTGAACTAGCTTGTGTAGGTATCTACATGCAAGGAACTGGATTTCTAGAATTTCTAATGAAAGGCTTAGATGAGAAATACATTTGAGTGAGTGTATTTGATTCAATACATTTAATGTATTGAATTGTATTTCAATACATTGAAATACATTTCCTCCCTTCCACAGGGAGGAAAGCAATTTGTGATTGGTGGCACTATTAACAAACTAATTAATAGAGAAGCTGCCTTGGGGGTGGGGAGGGAGAACAGTCTAGAAAAGATTAAGGCTATGTCACTTTCTGTTTGTCTGCATTATTTGTGAGCAATTGCTGCTAAGGAGCTGATGTTCATGCAGTAAACATTTCAAGGACTCTTTCTTTAGAGTAGCACTAAAGGAATTCAATTTATGTGCTCAGGTCTGGAAGTTTGCTTTAAAAATGCACCCCTGCTCTGAATTAAAGCACTAATATAGATGCATCTTAAAAGAACAGAGAAAGCTGAAAGATCTCAAGCTACTTGCCAAGATAGCCCGTTTTGTTCTGTGGAGTCGTTCAGCTACAGTATTCTGCCTGCTTCCAAAATTTCCAAGCTCTAGCTCCATCTTCAGGGCCTGATGATGGTGCTTAGCTCTGTCATTGAACTTATCCAGACTCTGTCTGCTCTGGAAGATGCATGAATTTGTGATTATAACGAGTGGCACTTTACTGCTGTTCTAAGCAGTGTTCTTTTTTTTACTTGCTATTTTGGCTATAGGGATTAAAAGCTCTTGTATCACCTGTCCTCCTGAAGCAGTTGCAAATGTGTTCTTCCAAGACCAAATGACAATATCCTGCTTGATGTTAGGTTAGGTAATCATTTGGGGCTATTTAATTAGTTTTTAATTTCATGCGTATCCATTGTTCATAGGAGACAATCATACACTAATAAGCAAGTAGGCTGAGTACTTCCAAGTAAGACAATGTGTTATGTGCTCTAGCTGTGTTGTGGCAAAACTTAGGGGTCTTATGCTCCAGAATCCTGGCTTTTGCTAGGCTGACACTAAAATGTGTAACTGGAGTGTTCAGTCTACAGCTTAGACAAGTCACTTGACACATTCTTCACTATTCATTTTGAATGTTTCTGTATTACGCTGTGAAGATGAATTACTATATCCAGCACCTTAAAATATGAAGCTCATAGTAACCAGCATGATGGAAATAATCTCATGATAGCTCTCATTCATTCTAAAATATATAATAATCCTTGTGACCTTGCGAGGAGGATTTCCTTTGTAGACTTAGATTTCTGACTAAGCTCTCCTTGTAGCTTTTACTCCTTTTGGGCTGTCGGTTGCTATAGCAACGTGTAAATGTTAGCAGTCTGCATGTGGCTTGTGTTTTGTGGGCATACCACAGAACTGTTCTCTGGAGCAGACAGTTGTCTTTCATAGTAAGCTACTGAGCAACCCAGAACTTCATTTATTTGTGTAAGATACTGTGGTCTTCCAATTTGATGAATGTAAGCCTGTGATGCATCTTGCCACTTCTAGGTTACTGTTGTGAACTGCAGGAGGGATAGGTTTTTCTGGTGAAATTCTTAAATATTATTTAAGTTCTTTTAACATCAAAGAATATTAACTAAATGTGCTTCATCAGTTTTCTAATGAATTAGAAATTTCCTAGATTATTGAAGTTTAATAACACAGTGTCTAGTATATTTCTAGCCACACAGTGGCAGTGCTGGAGCAAGACTGACTTAAGTTTTATCTTTTCCAGCTCTTATTAATGGCCTCTCCAAAATACCTACACATAAGAAAAAAACGGTGTATCTCTGTCAGCTTTTGATAAGAATTGCAAAAGGAAAAAGCCTTCGTAAGTAATCTGATTATTTTTTTACTTGTTGTTTAAATTGATTTGTGTGAGCTTGCACAGAAGTGTATTAGGTATGATTAGGTGTATTGACTAGCTCTTAGTGAGCAATATTTGCAAGTTTAAGGCGTAGAATGTGCGTTTCTTTCTGCATATGTATCTCTAGAGATTAAAGTAGGATAGACGGTAGGAATAAGAATATGGATGAAAAGGATGACTACCCTCGTTTCTTAGAAGGGTAAGACTAAGACTGTCAGCTGGCAGCAGGTCCTTGGGACTTATTCACTACCATGTCTCCTGTTTGGCTGTATTCATAACTTACTGGTTTAGCCAAGTTGACTTTGCTTCCACGCTCAAGTTTCTGGATGACTTAACTTTTTTGCTGTAGGCTTTCACTGCTTGATAGAACTCGCTGGAATGTAAGGACTTCAAAAGCAGTCTTGCTGGCATGAGCATGGAAGAATAAAGTGTATTCTAGCCTAGCAGTGCCACAAAGGCTTGGTTTTTTTTATAAAAGAAACTTCTTATGTTGCTTGTCAGGTAGTAACACTCTTCTTGATTTAGTTCAGCTTGAGAATCAAATTCTAATATTTAAAATAATTTATCATATACAATTATGAAACTTTTCTGATAATGCTTTAAAACTGTATTATTGTATCTAGCACTTGGGGAATATGACTTCAGTGTGTGATTTCATCTGTCAGTGTAGAGAATGACCTGTATGATGAGGAAGATTGCCTATGTTTAGTAGGTATTACATTAGATGTAGTTGCACAATGTACATGGAAAGCTAATATATTGTATGGTAGCTTTCCTAATTCTTTTCCAATTATTAAAATATTTAACCTGTACTGAGCCTTAAAACAGAGTAGGCTGTTTCAGATGCCAGCTCTTTAAGAGTTAAACACTTTGTTTTACAATGTTAAAATAAACTTAATGTGAAGTGTCTTATTACTTGATTGAAACAATAATTAGAGCAAAACAAGTGTTTTTTAATGTGTCTATATATGTATAATACTATTTACATTTTCAGTGTTTGTCTTTTACTGTAGTGAGTATCAAATATTTTTTTATTTTTTCAGTATTGCTTAAATTGTTTGCCTTCTGTCTGAAAAATACTTACTTCAAGGAATAAGAAGATATTGAGAGAGATTCTGCTATGATGTCATATAAAATGAAGGAATAAGTGAAGCTGTAGTTCAGTGAACATCTTGAGCTAAACTGGCAGTGCTATGGGGGAAAAAAAAGCAGTCTTCTGCACCTGCCAGCTCCTACTACATCTGTTATGTTGGCACACTCACTTGTGCAGATGTGCAGTGACCAGACTGGGAAACTGTTTCTAGAGTGTTGAGGAGATGGTTATTTGGCTGGGCTAGATTTCTGCTAGAACTGGTCACTGATCCTGCTTGCTGGGAGTTTAGTGTTGGCACAGTGGTACAGTGACATGGGAGGTTGCTTCTGCTTTTTCAGTAACTCCTGTTACAACTCTTGTGTTAAGCTGTTGAATTTCCCTCTCCATTTAACCCTTTCAAATATAACAGAAAGTTAAGACATGAAAATGTAGAGATAGACTTGGGGAAAAAAAACAGCTTTGGATAGTGGCTATATTACAAAATTAACAGTATCAATACCAAATGTTTTGATATCAGATGCCAAGATTAATGTAAGAGTATTATTAATGCCAGCCCAAATACATGAGGCTAAACTTAGCACTATTGCAAGTGGCATTTTACATGAATAATAATTAGCAGACACATAATCTCTTAAAAATGCAACAGTAATGTTATTAACAAGGGTGGGAAGAACCAGCCCCTCTGAAAAGAAGGCAGTTACTTCAGGTCTCTTGAACACAGCTGAAGAGAGAGACAAAATTATTTGAGGAAAAAGGAATTGAAATTATATATAGTACCTGTTACTTTATTGTGTATGAATAACATAACGTATTTAGCTTTATCCTTTAAGGTTTTTTTAAATACTTTTTTTTTTTTTCTTCCCCCTAAGAGTGCCACTTTGAAAATGATCAAAGAATTTCACCTTTGGAATCTGCTCTGTCTTTCTGGACTTTACTTGAAAGGGAAGAAATTAAACTGGAAAAGCTTCATGAAGATATTCGTCGCTTGATTCAAATTCAGGTCTGTGTGACTTACTCAGAATGCTTCAGGATGCTACCTATTCATTCTGTTAAAATAAGGCTCCTTTTACAAACAGCTTGGGCTATTAGCAGGCTGAACTGAATTTTCTGTTATATTTTCAAGTACAGAGTAAATGAGAAAATGTTCCCTGTACAGATTTATCCAAATTGGTTCCTGATTGTCCTAGTTCAAAATTGTTCCGAAAGCTGCCAATCTGAAAAAAATTAGATATAAATTGAGAGATCAATTTCAAAGCACTAGTATATTGAGCTTTAAAATATATTGTGAATAACTTTCTTTTTTTCCTTAAAAACATTTTTTTGTATTCGAAAACTCTTTATTTCAGAGAGAAACACGTCAAAACATGTTGACAGGTGCTGGGCCTGTAGAAGTCTTTCAGGGAAAACTGAAAGCAATACTTTATGGGACATTTTGCATCAGTGAGGGTCCTTTTAAATGGCTGATGGAGAGGTTATAGACCTTTATACATGAAGTTAATATTACTTCAGAACTAACTGTTGTAAGTAGATAATTGTTGGTAACAAAATCACTCTGGAAGTGTGACTTCCCTTGTTTTTTTTCTGAATATCAGGTGAAATTTATTTCAGCATATCTTGTAATTGTATTTGTTGTAGATTGTAGCAGTCCATATGGAAAATGGATATTTCAAGGAGGCTGCTGAAGTTCTTGAAAGGCTATTTTCAGACTTGGAATCAGATAAGGTAGTAACTTACTTAACTTGCATTAAGCTCCCTTATTTTCAGAGGAGAAGAGGGGAATGGGTTTCCAAAGCTAACAAATACTACCTGCATAGCTTAGTCCTGATTACTGCCTATGCAGTCACTTACACACCTGTGGCTCTTGTAAATACAAAAATACATTTGTGGCTAGGGAGTTGATAGAAAGAAAGGTTGATTTGACGGAGTAAAATGCTTCTAGCATCTGTTGTTCTTCACTGTGGGCAGCATCAGTCCAAACTTCATCCCCTTTCTCACCTCATATGAGGAGTGAGATGTCACTACAGATTCTGGGAATTTGATATTGCTGTTTTCTTAGAGTAAAGACGGTATAAACATGCTGGTAGAGACATAGTAACTCCCTAATAATCAGTCTGCTGACTGATCATCAGTCTGAAGCTTTGCAATGTGGTTTGTCACCTTTGTCACAGTTCTACATACTGAAGCATCACATGGAAGGAAAGCTCATTGGCATCTGTAGTATAGAGTGGATATTAGTATGCCTCTATCTGGAGAAGATAACATCTGTGGATCAGGCCACCTCCTGGTTTGATGTTTCTGCATCATTCAGAAAGATGCAAGTTCAAGTACATATCTCTTTAAAATAATAGCTAGTGCACATACCTGAACTTGCTGGGATGGACAAGAGAGCAAAAGGACAAAAGAAGAGAAGGCAAAAATGCTGCCTCTATTTTTCTTTGGTATATTAAGACACGTGTTCTATGTAAATAGTAGCATGCATGCAACTTATTCTTCAGATACACACTTCATCCAGAGGATTCAGATGTTCAGAAAGTGTAGACTGTGGTAATAGTACTCAAATTCATAAATAAGAGTGCAACCTGTGAACAGAAGTTAATTCTTGGCTATATTGGTCTCTGTAAGATTCAGAGTGGTTGGTAGACAAAACATGAAGTTGCAATTATCAGCATCAATGTGTCCTTGATGCTACTGTACTAAATAGTCCTCTTCCTGAACACTGTAAACCCCTCTCAGTAACAGTCTTTTTGAGGCAGCAAAGGAGAAGGGAGAACCTACCAATGAGTGGGCTTTTCTGGATGTTTTTGCTCATTGACAACCCTGTTTTCAGTGTGACTCATAAAGGGAATGAAAATAAGGATCTCTGGAAAGTTACACTTAACCATTTACTGAGCACATAAAGTAAACTCCTAGTATTATGCCTGGTTAATTTCGAACCCTTTCTAACTGTAGCATGAAGTTGTATAGGCATATTGAGAAAACTATATAATAATCATGTTTAGTTTTATGTATGTCCTGTTTAGCATAGATGCCAAGTTTTTTGCAGCATATATTTTTGTGTTGTATAAAGCTGTGCTTTTCTTAGCCTTTAAGGGTGAAGCTGGCAACCGTAATTAAAAGCAAGGATCCATATGTTCCCCTTCTCCAAAGCTTCAGTTACGATCTTTTGATAAGTAAAATCAAGTCTTACATTGAAATTTTCATGAAAGAAAATGAAACTAACTTCTTAATACAGGTATGTCAAAACCATTTTCAAAAATTATTTCAAAAGAGGTATCTGGCAAGATCTATACTTTCAAGGGAGTTGTTTAGACAATATTCAATTATTACATTAGAAGAAAACAAAGCTTTATCTTCCTTTAGATTGTTTTATTAGTTAAAAAAAAGAGAAACAGTTCTAATCTGAGACTCCTTAAAAGATAATGTAACTATATATTAAATAATTTATTTTGTTTAAGTCTATATTAGTTCTCATACTAAAACTAAAAGATCAAGACCTGTTAGTTTGGCTAAAAGCTTTAGGAATGTGAGAGGAATTAGGAGATAGAAAGCTATTATTGCTGTTTTCCTGTAAATAAAAAAGGTTTCTTACAAACCATCTTGATCAAAAGGGATTTTAAAATTGGCAAGAACAACATTCCTCCTGCAGTTCATCTTCATCAGGATTGTGAAGAATTTCTCTTATGTTTACTTCCCATAAAAGAATATTGAATTGCTCAATAATAGAAGCACAAACATCTAAAAGGTAATAAGAAGCAAATTTTAAATAAACAAACCTGAAGGTCCTTTGGGGTTTTCATTTTTTTACCAGAACGAGAGACTAGAAAACTTATTAAATGCATTCGAAGTATAATGCAAGAAATACCTTAGGCCCTCTGTGTTGCACCCTTGCTGTCTGCACATCCGTCCTAATCTCGGCACCAATGTTTCAAATACTACTTCTAAAATCTTTACTTTGTGCTGAGTTCCTCTGGGACATGGGGGAGACAGATTTGTGAAGAGTTCCTGCTTCTGCTGTGCAATAGATATAACTGTTTCTCAGCAGTGTACCCTGCATTCTCTACAGAAAAACACTCTAGTTTTAACTGTTAGTCTCACTTCTCTTTCTTCTGCTGCCATATGTAGAAGTATAATCATAGAATAGTTTGGGTTTGAAGGGACCTTGAAAAGTCATCTAGTCCACCCCCCTGCAAGGAGCACAGAGCCCTGTCCAGCCTGGCATTGAAAGCTTCCAGGAATGGGGTATCTACCACCAATCTAGGCAACCTGTTCCGGTGTTCCACCACTCTCATTGTAAAAAAAAAAAAAGTCTTCCTTATGTCCAGTCCAAATCTACCCTCTTTTAGTTTAAAAACCATTATCCCTTGTTCTGCGACAACAGGCCCTGCTGAAGAGTTTCTCCCTGTCTTTCTTATAAGCACCCTTTTAGGTATTAAAAGCAACCATAAGGTCTCTGCAGAGCCTTCTCTTCTCCAGGCTGCTGTTCAGCCCCAGCTCTCAGCCTGTCCTCATAGGAGAGGTGCTCCAGCCCTCTGATCATGTTTGTGGCCCTCCTCTGGACCTGTTCCAACAGGTCTATGTCCTTCTTATGTTGGGGGCTCCAGAGCTGGATGCAGTACTCCAGGTGGGGTCTCACCAGAGCAGAGTAGAGGGGCAGAATCACCTCCCTTGACCTGCTGGCCTCACTTCTTTTGATGCAGCCCAGGATGCAGTTGGCTTTCTGGGCTGCAAGTGCACGTTGCCAGCTTATGTCCAGCTTTTCATCTGCTGTACGGTGGTCTACGTTACTAGACTGTTCTGTAGGCTGCTTCTTATAGGTTATTGTCAAGTTTGGTATCTACAAGATTGCAGCTCCTACTGTTGCTGGGGGGCATTATTTTAAGGGTAACTTATTTTAATGGTAACACCTCTGAAGGGTCTGTGAAATAAGTCCTGTTAGTCCTAATAGAGAGTAAACATATTAATCTCAGTGTAAACTACTATCTAGATACTGTCTGGCTTTAATTTCAATTAATTTCAATATCAATTTCATTTCTCACAGGCAGCTACAAAACAAGTAGAGTCTAAAGGATTGGGAGCAACAACATTGCAAAACAAAACTGTGAATGTCAATGAAAATGACAAAAGGGATTTGGAAACAAAACGAAGGTTTGTCTTAAGAATTATAGTCCTGAGGGACGTGCTTGGACAGTTGACTTGAAACTTGTAGAACAAGGAGTAGGTAGAAGGAAGGACATTAAATTCCAAACTGCTATCCAATACAAAATTAACTACCAGCACTTTCTCTGGTTTTAAGTTTTAGCTCTTCTGTGGTTGTTACTTTTGGCATTTATATCAAATAGCTTGGTATTAAGTTTAAGTACTTGTTGAAGATGCATATTTTTCAGTTTAAACAGCTGTCAGTCTTGTATAACAATGAAAACATAGAAATACTTCACATTTTTTTTTCTTTATACTGGATTGAGCTTCTATTCCTGCCCTCCTCATCTCAGGCTATATGTCATCTGGAGAAGAAAGAGGATAAGGAAAGGGAATTAATCTATTACTTTTTCCTTACAGCTAAACACAAGATTCTTTTGCTTAGTGATACTAGTGTGATGGGAAATAGTTATGTTACTTCATTATTCTGGCAATGTGAACCCTCAAAACAACTACACTTTTCTAAGAAATGCTGGGGGAACTTAAAAGGCCAGTTCCTTCCCCCTTCCTTTGACTTTAATTTGGAAAAAAACTAATATTCTAGGTTTATTATCACTTGCTTTTCATGGAGAATAAATTGTAGTCTTTAGCTGGGGTAGAGCTTGTATTTCTGCAGTTTTATACTTGGAATACTTGGCATCATTTAGTTAAGGAACTTGACTGCAGACAGAGTATACAAGAAGACAAGTCATAAGATATTTTTTTTAGAAGGACAGCTCCTGACACAGCTACATCTGAGAGGTATGATTAAAGACTTGATCAAAAAACCTATGGAAACAATTCCTAGATTGTGAAGAAGGTATGAAAAAATACATGCACAAAATGCATCATGTCTACAACTTAAAAGTGTAGTGTCTTCTGTATTTCTCCTGCAGGTATAGGGAGGCAAGGTTAAGACTGTTAATGGATTGAAGCAGTTAGCGTTTGTATATCGCTGTTTCTGTAGAGAAATCTTAGGGTTGTCTTTCATTTAAATATTGTTCAATCACATAAATGCCAAGTTGCTGCCTAGGAATTTTTTTTTTTTTTTTTTTTTTTTTTTTTTTAAGATCAATGAAAGAGCAACAGAGTATTACAAATCAATCACCTGGAGACATAAAAAACCCCACAGTAAGGTAAAAATAATTTTGTTGTTATTGCTCTTGGTCATAGGCATTTAATGAAGTTCTGTGTATTTTTACTTCAGTTCTGTGTTCCTTGCAGGCCTCGTTCAAGACAGAAACACAGAGTGAGCGATGCTCTTCGGAGTGAGTATTGGCTTATTTTTACACTTTCAAAACAGTCATGTCAAACGCTCACACTTTCTCCTCTCCCTTCGCCCCCCAATAAATGTGTTGGTGATTTGATAACTGCTATCAAATGTGATTGGATTAATATAAAAATGATTGTGGTGAAAAAAACCCTCCCAATTATTGTGTGTGGTTTCTGCACAAATGCAGATTTAGTGGCTGCCACGTTTAGGAAGCTGTTGAAATTGCTTAACGTTCTCTGGCAACTTATTTTGCAAAATGATTCACTATTTTCTGGTTCCCTTGGGGTTTTGTTTGCTTGTTTGCTTTACTGGGACTTAAAGTATTCTGAGCAAAAGAAAGCTGTAAGAGGAGTCTTGAAACTTATCACTTTCTGACTTCTGACATAAATAACTTTGAGGGGGAAGGAACTAAAGAGGTTCACTGACTGGAAAAAAAAATTGTAGAGTAAAATGCACAAAGGTACGGTATTTGTGCATCTTCCTGGTATTACTTTTTAAAAACTAACAACGTGGATTATATAATATTTATAAGTAGGTTCTGAAAACCATTAGCATCATCTTACCACAAAGAGATGACATACAGCTTCTGTGTGTGGCCATATTGTACTTGGAATGACAAACTCTTTAAGATGCCTTGGACGCTTCCCACAGTTAGAACCTGACACATGTTCCATCATTTCCACAGAACCTGTATACAAAGTATCATAGCTCTGATGGTTAGCTTCCATTTTTTTCTGTGTAAAATGAGAGCAGAATGTATAGTAAAAATATTTTTACCATAATGAAATAATAAAGCTTCATTACTATGTACCAATTTTTACCTAGTTGTTTAAAACTTAATTATTCTGTGAGTTCTGTTGCATAGAAAATATAGTGACTCTTCTGAACAGACTGTTTTTTGAGTCCTTTGACTAAGGTGAGATTAATGCTTATACATATATAGAAGTATTTATATATATCAACAGACACTGAAACTTTCCTAGTCTGTCAAAGCATATAGAAATAGTGTATGTTCTTATTTCATGTAAAAGATAGAATGCAAAACTGCTTCCTTAATGTTGACTCCTCATTGGTGTGGATGTATATTAACTGTGTTCTAGGTCTGGACAGCTTGCAAAACGTGGAAAAACATGGAGATGCTTCAGCTTGTGGCCGAAGAAGACAGGTTCGTACCCGTTCTCTAATCTAAATGAAGATAAATTTTGTCTGCACTGCACAGAATTTTTTCCCAACTTGAGTTGACTCTATCTCAAGAATGCATGTGTTTAAGATTCTTCACATTATTTAAGCTGTATTACAGCCCCTGAAACTGTTTTTTAAGTTCTAATTTTTGTCTTTCAGAAAGAAAAGGACTTCTTTGGTGCAGTCTCAATTATTGTTGCTAATGCTTATGAGCCTTTAACTTGTTTAAATATACTGTTACTAAAGCTTAGAATCATAGAATAATTTGGGTTGGAAGGGACCTTCAAAGGTCATCTAGTCCAACCCCCCTGCAAGGAGCAGGGACATTTCCAACCAGATCAGGTTGCTCAGAGCCCCTTCCAACCAGGCTTTGAATGTTTCCAGGGATGGGGCATCTACCACCTCTCTGGGCAACCTGTTCCAGTGTTCCACCACCCTCATTGTAACAAATGGTTTCCTTATGTCCAGTCTAAATCTACCCTTTTAGTTTAAAACCATTACCCCTTGTTCTGTCACAACAGGCCCTGTGAAAAAGCTTCTCCCTGTCTTTATAATAAGCCCCCTTTAAGTGACGAAAGGCTGCAGGTGTCCCCAGAGCCTCTTCTCCAGGCTGGACAACCCCAACTCTCAGCCTATCTTTGTAGGAGAGGTGCTCCAACCCCTGATCATCTCTGTGGCCCTCCTCTGGACCTGCTCCAACAGGTCCATGTCCTTCTTACGTTGGGCACTCTGGAGCTGTATGCAGTACTCCAGGTGGGGTCTCACCAGGGCAGAGTAGAGGGGCAGAATCACCTCCCTTGACCTGCTGGCCATGCTTTTTTTTTGATGCAGCCCAGGATGCAGTTGGCCTTGTAGGCTGTGACCATACACTGTTGGCTCATGTCCAACTCTTCATCCACTGGTCTTTCTTGGCAGAGCTGCACTCAATGCCTTCATCCCCCAGCCTGTATTGATACCAGAGGTTGACCTAACCCATGTGCAGGACCTTGCACTTGGCCTTATTGAACCTCATGAGATTCACATGGCCCTATTTCTTGAGCTTGTCCAGGTCCCTCTGAATGGCATCCTGTCCCTCAGGTGTGTCAGCCACACCACTCGCCTTGGTGTTGTCTCCAAACTTGCTGAGGGTACACTCAATCCCACTGTCCATGTCATTGATGAAGATATTAAACAGTCCTAGTATGGACCCCTGAGGGACACCACTTGTCACTGACCTCCATCAGGACATTGAGACATTCACCACTACCCTCTGGATGCGACCATCTAACCAATTCCTCATCCACCAGAGTCCACCCATCAAATCCATATCTCTTCAATCTAGAGAGGAGAGTGTTGGGGGAGGGACCGTGTCAAAGGCCAGGTAGACAACATCAGTAGCTCTTTCCTTGTCCACTGATGCAGGCACTCCGTCATAGAAGGCCACCAGGTTGGTCAGGCAGGACTTACCCATGCTGGCTATCTTGTTCCTGGTCCTCCATGTGCCTCAGCATAGCTTCTAGGAGGATCTGTTCCATGATCTTCCAAGGCACAGAGGTGAGGCTAATAGGTCGATGTTTCCCTTTTTCCAGTCAGCAGGGACCTCACCTGACTGCCATGACTTTTCAAATGACTTTTCAAATATTGTTCAGCATGGCTTGGCAACTACATCAGCCAGTTTCCTCAGGACTCTGGGATGCATCTCGTCTAGTCCCATAGACTTAACGTATATTCAGGTTCTTCAGGAACTTGATGTTCTTTTCCAGTGGGAGGGACTTTGCTCCTCCAGTCCCTATCTTGCAGTCCATCCATTCAAGAGGTATGGGAAGACTGAGTCTGAGTCTTTTTAAAACATGCGGCGGGCGGGGAGGGTGGAATCTTTCCACTGCTTGGACTAAAGAATTCAGGATGTCATTTGTCCATGAGGGTTCTCAGCAAACTTTACAGTTTTTTTCTTTTCCCACTTAGAAGGTTAAAGATTTAGCAGTTTTATAATTCAATACTTTGTTCATATGAGGTAAAAATGTGTATTTACTTGGGAAACTGTTCTAGTTTTTATAAACCAAATAATAAGATATTTTTATCCTGCTGCATTTCAAATAGTCCTTTGTGTTCTCTTCATGGGTAAGACTACTTCATTTAATCACTTTAAAAATAATTCTGCTATGTTCACTAATCCTAGATTTCCCTATTGATGAGAAGTACATAAGTGTATGCCTTAACAGAAGGCAATTTGAAGTTAACGTGATGTTGAGGTGAACTGTTACAAACTGATTTTTGGGCATAGCAAATTTTCTTCAGTAATCATGATAAAATGATAGACACTTCTAAATGACATTAATATTAAATAAATGTATTACCATTGAATTCCTCTCAAGAAATCTGTTAGGAAGCAATATGGAGTCTTTCTGTTTAGATGACTGCAAGTTATCAACATACATCCATTTTGATGTGAGCTGTTTCATTTTTCTGGAGTTCATTTTGATATTTCACTTTTCATATAACAGAGAAGGACAAATCTGCTTACGTTTTTCAGACTGTCCTCGAGGAGAGTTGTACTTATTCCTAGTTCTTCGAGCATTTTTACTGAAGTTGAAGTCATGGTTAAATCTACAGTTCCATGCTGTCCTCAGATTGGCTGAGGTCCTAATGAGAGCTCATCTGTCCTTGGATGTTAAGCCCCCTGCTACATATAAACAGTTTTTCACTTTCTCACAAATCTCTGGAATAGTTAAATCACTGAGAGCCTCCTTTAAAAGCTGCAAATACAACCAGTGCCCTAAAAAAAAAAAAAAAAAAAAAAAAAAAAGGCACTTACTGGATTTGCTTCTTGCCTTCAAAAACATATACTGCTTTATTGCAACCTATAATTGATTTGGTACCTTGTCAGCCAGTTGCTAGTAAGCATGCACACTTCCATCAATCTTGTTTTCAACACAAAGATTTAAACTAATTGGACCACAACTGACACAGAGCTAATGACAGCTTCATATTCACCTATTTTTATGTTGAGGTAGTCTGTTAGGGGGTCACTACAAGCACTGTATCCAAGTCTAGGGCTTGTACACACATCTTGCTAGAAAAAAATAAAAATAGATGTCAGGTACTCAATTTTGTGGTTATAGTTCAACTTTAATTGAAATGTAAAGACTGAATTTCTAGACAACTACATCTGATAGTGGCAAAGAACTCATTGAAAATTTTATAAAAACTTGAAAGAAGATTCAGAACTGTTTCTTTAAACACTTAGAAAAGTAGGCATTTGCTGTCTGCGTATTTATGCCATACTCCCTGCCAGTGCGATCTCTCATAAATATTATATAGAAAACAATTATATTGGCCTTTTAAACAATAAATCTGCTCCTCTGCCTAATAATCTGGGTTATAAAATTCTCTGCATGCATGAAAGAATGCGGTGAATGTCAGAGCTGTTGACTTCTAGAACTTCCCTTTCCATGTGGTCCCTCTTTCAATGTTGGCATTGTTTTGTAAATGGCATTTCATTGCAATGGTTCAGTGCCCATTTTCAGCCTTTCATTGCCATGTTTTCAATTAGCTGCATACAACAATCTGCAGTGCTGTTGAAAGGAAGTGTACTTAATTTTCTTGCTCCTAAATTAGGGGATGCAAGTGTCACAGAATTTAGGGAACTGTTTGTGTTCAACTTTATATCTTGTATGTGTATGGCAAGTCCTGTGAGTTGTCTAAAACCTGACTGACAGTTTGCTTAAATTGAAGAATGTGTCTGAAAATCTGGGTTTTCAGAATTTGGTCAGACTTCTATGGAAAAAAAAAAAAAAATCCATATATTTGAACTTGGAGGAAAAAAATTAAAATCAGAGTACAGTCCCAGAACGCACAATCAAAGGAAGACAGGTTACTAGAGCAGAACTGACTCTAAGGAATAACAAGATCTTTAGGTATGTGAGGGTATGTCTACACAGTCTGTCTGGTAAACTCAAGCTTGCTCTGCCAGTGTTCTGAGCTAGCCAAGTGTCACGTTGCTCTGGCCTAGGTGCTGCGATTATGTTAGCTCAATCATAGTGCTGCATTATGTCCAGCCTCAACCGGTCTTGCTAGCAGGTAACTGCCATCCCAGCATAGGCAGTTTGGAGTGGAGGGCGAGTTACTGCTCTATATAGTTCCTCAGTAAAAAGAAAATGAGTCAAATCTCTGGTTTACCTGTAAGGCAGGCTCCTTATTTATATGTTAAACTGAAGACAATTATTTTTTTTAAAAAAGCTCAATGTAAGTAATTTAAAAGCAAAATAAGGAAAAAACAACCCTTTTAACAGCAAATGTAACTAATCATTACAACAAGTAACAAGGCTTGTGATTGTCTCTGTTGCTGGAACTATTTGAATTATCTGGTGCCGTAGGTCAAGCATAACTGCGTTACTTGAATAAAGATTTTATTTAGGAAAGCTTTCTGGCATGCTTTGATATGAGATGAACTAGATGGTTCCAATGGAATTTATGGCCTTTTAATAATAGTAAAAAAAAAAAAATCATTCACTGCTAATGTTGCAAGAGATCTGTGGAAAAGGAAGTAGTGGAAAATAAGTATTTTTGATTAAAGGGTAGACTATTCTAGAAAAGTTTTAGGTTTCTGTTTAAAAACTCAGCTGAACTACTATCACTCAGTTCTTTCACTGCTTAGTGAAGTTTATCAGTGATCATAGTTTCTTGAAGAGGCACTGATAGTTGCATTAAGCTGGAATAAGCCCAACTTTCAGATGTGAAGTTTGATCTTCATTTACCTCAGCTTGCACTTTGTGTAGATGCCAAATTTACACTTGTTTCAAAATAACCAGAACACAGTTTTGATCAGGCTGAATGTTATCTAAGCTCCTTCTTCCCTGAGACACGCTCCTGCCTTTCACCTCTGAGTACTGCTACTACTTTTAGCAGCTTAAATTCAAGGGAAGAGGGGGAACCATGCAGAATGGCTCTCAAAATTGTCACCTGGCCCATGGTCATGGTTTAGCCCTAGCCAGCAGATAAGTACTATGTGGTTGCTTGTTCACCCTGCCCCCTCTCTGGGGGGACAGGGGAGAGAAAATGTAACAGAAGGCTCATAGGCCAAGATAAGGACAGGGAGAGATCATTCAGCAGTTACTGTCATGAGCAAAACAGACTTGACTTGGGTAAAACTAACTTAATTTATCACCAATCACACCAGAGTAGGATAACGAGAAACAAAACCAGGTGTCAAAAACATCTTCCCTCCACCCTTTCCTTCTTCCTGGACTTATCTTTACTCCCCATTTTCTCTACTTCCTCCTCCCACAGTGGCGCAGGAGGATGGGGAATGGGGGTTGTGGTCAGTTCATGCTGGTTTTGATACTCCTTCCTGCTTGGGGAGGACTCCTCACACTTTTCCCCTGCTCCAGCATGGGTCCCTTCCACAGGATGCAGTCCATCAGGAACAGACTGCTCTAGTGTGTGTCTTCCACAGGTCCTGCCTGCTCCAGCATGGGCTTCCCATGGGGCTACACTGGGCATCTGCCAGCTCTGGCATGGAGTCCTCCTCAGGCTGCAGGTGGATCTCTGCTTCACCTGGGACCTCCATGGGCTGCAGAGGCACAACCTGCCTCACCATAGTCTTCATCACAGGCTGCAGGGAATCTCTGCTCTGGTGCCTGGCATACCTCCTCCCCATCTTCTTCACTGACCTTGGTGTCTGCAGAGTTCCTCTCACATATTCTCACTCCTCTCTCCACGACTGCTTTCCCTAGCCATTCTTTTCCTTCTTAAATATATTATCACAGAGGTGCTATCACCACTGCTGATGAGCTCAGCCTTGGCCAGCAGCAGGCCTGTCTTGGAGCTGGCTGCCATCGGCCCTGTCGGGCACAGGGGAAGCTTCCAGGAACTGCTCACAGAAACCCCCTTTTGGGGGGGTAATCCCATCTGCTACCAAAACATTGCCACACAAACTTGATACACCCATCGCTGGTGCCTGAATTGTTGTTGCCTTTAAGGACAGAATCTTTTAAGGATCCCCAGAAGAGTTCTAGGTCATTAGAACAGGAGAAAGTAAAAATAAATAAATAAATAAAAAATCTCCATGGATGAGGGATTTATCTGAGCATCTTTGAACACCTAGACCTCTTGTGCCACTGACAGTCATGCTGCCTGGCCATGGATTGTCCTGCCTAGCTACCTGTTTTGCACAAGCAGGCTGCTATGCATTTGTCTAATGACAGCAGCCACAAGATTAACATTTCCCGTGGGTACATTATTTGCAGAGTTAAGTGATGTTTGTTCCCCTGTCATTCACTGATTTCCTCTGTACTACTCTGTTCTACTAGTTGTCTTTATCAAGTTTAAATTTCTGTAATTTGAGGCTATTCCTTTGCAACTACATTTCCCTTTCTACCCAGTTCTTCATAATTTTGAAAGTTCCAATTGTAAAGGTCAGCCATAGCCTGATTCTTTTACTTTCCCTTATGCTTTATAGCCAGCACCATTTATCCATTTGATAGTTAGAAGTGGTCTGTTGCTTACAGGAGGAGGTCTTGTACATTCTCTAGTAAAGCCCTCTTTTCATCCCCCAAACTACAAATTCTAGGCCTTCAGCTTCAGCCATTTACACCTGCTATTGCTCTTCTAAGATTCTATAAGCGTCTTTTTTTTTTTTTCCCCTAATGCAATTGTTTCAATTAACCTGAGGATTTATTAGCACAGGTCCCCTTTGGGAGCCCTACAGGTTTGGTTACAAATTTATCATTGTAGGTGCATTAGCAAAGGGTTGGTCCCCCATCACATAAGGATCGTACAAATTTAATCTCAGGAATACTCAAAACTCAACCAGATTCTGCTGTTAAGGGATGTTTGAAGTCGCTGCCTCCCCCAGCAGCCCCAGCCCAGGACTCTCCTGTCCTGCTGCCGGAGCCCACCCCAGGGACATGGGATCGTGGCTGCCACTTTCCCATTCCCATCGATTTCAGAGAGACGCAGGACATGCACACAGAGAGGACAGTGACATGGCTAGTCACACAGACCACCATGGACAAGGTGCTGCCCTCAACAGCACCCACGCACAGTACTCACGTAAGACATAAGCACAGGCAGCCAAGTCTCCTCCTCTCCTCTGTCTGGTAGAGATGTAAGTTCACAGGTGGAAGCACATATATACCTCTCTAGGTTCACAGGCACATGAGTGTTTGCAGATGCCCCAGTATGGCCCGCATCCCGGCCCTCAGAGCTGCTTCACAAGTCCTTTACTTGCCAACTGATGCAGCTGGATCCACCAAACACAAGCACTCACACACTCATCTCATGGGCACTCTATGTTCCAGTCGTACTCCAGTGTATGCTTGGAAGATGTCTCCCTTTCAGGCAAAAGGTGAGATTTTCACTCATTCAAGGAGATGAAGGAAAGGCAGAGGGGGCTGGTCACTGCTGCTGGGCTCACCCCTCCAGCCTGACAACAGAGACTCAAAGGAAAATCTACATGACACCTAAGGGCTCCTCCTGGTTACATCTAACCTGAGCCCACTGTGCTGGTCAGGACTGTTAACATCACATCCTGAGGAAGCTCCTGCTGGAGCTGGAGACAGGGAAGGGGCGGGGATAACTGGTAATCTAGGACCAAACCTCCACCCCTTGCCCTTGCCGACAAGTTAACTCCAGTCCCTGCCAGGGCAGCTACGTGTGGCTCCCGCCCTGTCCTGAACCCAGCTTGTTCATTCCACATTCATACAATGTTAATAGCTGAAACCAACCCAGGCTTTCCTGACCAACCTCTCCTAAATTTTACCAGATACTAGAAGTACCTTTACCAGACCCACCTTGACTAGATCAGAATTACAATTACCTTTCCCTCTTTTAGCTGGCAGTGGGGCACTGAACTGACTTGTATTAAAAGCTGGGATTCAGCAGCCCCTGCACGCCACAGGAGCCTACAGATGACCCTTGGCTGAAGCCCCAGCAGGGATTTCAGAAGGTCCTGTACCTTTCCAAGCAGTGGCAGGGAGCAGCCCATGGTCCTCTCGAGCGAAGCAGGATGCCTGAGTCCTGGTCACAGCACCAGATGCTGTCGCAGAAATAACCTGAACTGCAATTGAGATGGGGTCAGAGCAGAGGCAGGCTGAAGGAGAGGCCAGGACACAGCCGAGCTACAGCCTGTGCTGATGTGAAGTCTGCTCAGCTGGGGCAGCTACAGAGTTCCTGTAACTTTTACAACCTGTTTTTCACCAAAAATGTGTCAGATAAGCAGCATATGGTACAGGACAACAGCAAATGAAATTCATCAGAGGAGGAGACTCTAGACAGTACTTCCTTTTATAAATAGTTCACTCCTTTGTCAATTAAATCATTCTCTCCGGCAGGACCATTTGCTGCAAATACTTCTTAGCTGCCAAAGCCTGCAACGGGCTATGAGACATTAACTATTTTGCTTTCACACACTGAACATGAGTAAGTAATTGCAGTGCTTCCAATTACTTGCCTGTGTAAATTTCATAGTGCTCTTATGTGCAAAACCACTGACATTTTGCTATTTCAGAGCAACTCCAAAGTAAGTAAAGCACAGGCAACAGTTAAACGCAGAACTAAGAGAGCTTCTTGGTTGGATTTTCAGCAGTCATTTGCTCGTGACATGCACATTAACATGCAGATTTTTTGAGAGTCTGGTAATAATGATTTTTAATATGGAATCTGCTGGTACTCACAAAAATGCCAACATGAGACCAGTGAAAATGGACCATTCGTCTCCTTTCATAACTTACTATGGTCCATGAGACCATCAAGAGCAGCAGGACATCTCCAGCACAGGAAGCAGAAGTGAACACAGACCACTTAAATGGCACAGCTACACAATAGAGTTCTCTCTACATCTCGATCTCATTAACATTTTTAAGTTCACATTTTTTCTGTAAGTTAAGTCTTTACATTTCAGATCTTGGGGAATAAATTTAGAAAGAACATGCTATCAAGCTTCAATTTGAAATAGAAAGTGATCTTTTTAGAAACAGTTTTCCTACACAGTTGTTTCAACTGGGGATCCTGTCCTGTATTTGCATAGCAGATATGCAATTCAGTCTGCCTAAGGAGATGTACTGATCGTACATCAGTATGATTAGTCTTGTATTAAGCAAGCAAGGATTTGAAGACATTCTAGCAGAATAAGTTGGTTTAAAATAATTTTGTATTAAAGTTGCTAATTGCTATTCCAGAGTGAAAAAAATGACCATATGTAATACACCTATATTAAAAAGTGTTTAAAAATAGACATAATAGGATATATAGGATATGTAAACTTTTCTTATAAATATGTGTATTTCTCTAAGGCTACAATAAAAGGAAGTTGATACTCAGTTCTCCCTCACACTTTACTGTAAAGCTAAGTATTTGATTTTTAAAAAATTCAGTTTCCTTTCACTCTGTGTGCAGTCTTTAAAATTGTTTGTATTGAGATTTTTGTATCGAGAAGCAACTAAGGAAGAACTGGGGGACTTAATTGGAAGGGATTTCTTTACAGATTTATAACTGCAAGTAATTTTCTTTCCTTTTAGGGGAGAAATAACATCCCTTAAAGATTAAAAAGCTTGTAGGTTGTGACAGTGAGACTTAAGTAGTGGGCTCAACAAATGGCCAAAACAAATGCATAGCTATTACCAGAGGATATGGCTGATCTCGCTTTCAAAAGCAATATGTATCATTTTGCTTCTATTGGCATTTTCGATACTGGGATTTGTTTTTTCGAAGCACGGTGAAATTCTTTTGTTGTTGGTAAATAGTGTCTTGATTCTCAATCCCTAGATTAATGTGTCACAAAATGCTTTCTCTTTTGTGATTCATACTGGTGCCAATCAAGGTTTGTCTTGGCTCCATTAGCTAACAAAGTACAATTTTGGAAAGCATGTTTTGGAGAAAGCAAAGTTCCTCCTGTAACTTGTGAACATTGAAGCATGTGATTCTAGTTCCAGGTGATGTCTGCTACTGTGTTGTAACACTTGACTTGGTAACCTTTGTTATTGTATCTAGTGTCAAGTTATGGTGCTCAAAAGAAGTCAAAATGACCCTGCTGGCCCACAGGTATCTGTACTCTGTAGTAACTAGAGAGCTGTATAAAAACTTGCTTTTATAATTGCTATAAGCTTAGCTCTTACATTAATACCTTTCTCTGTTCATACATCCGTATTTTTCTCTGTTCTTCCCCTAGCGATGGACTTACAAAGAAGACTTGAAACTGAAATCAGGAATAAAGGAGTTTGGAGTGGGTAACTGGGCTAAAATTTTGGTCCATGGTGACTTCAACAACAGAACTAGTGTCATGTTAAAAGACCGGTGGAGAACATTGTGCAGGACCACTCAAGGCTAATTTGGACTACAGAAATCAACTCTTCTTGACCTTCCTCTCCTAAGGACCTAGGCTAGCTTATCAGAGTAAAAAACTTACTTTGGTCTCAGAGTGTCCAGCAGTGTTGCTGGCCTAAAACATGAAACAGAATAGTAACAGGTATAAAACATTCATGTAAGCTCACTTGCTCAGGTAATGATGATTTAAATGTAAAACCTGGCCTTTTCTCTACATGCAATAGGTGGCCTAATTTCTGAAATGTGAAAATGCTTACAGCGATTTAAGAAAGGTCAATTATGTACATAGGGGTATTAAATGATTGGCAACATGTTTAGCTTGATAGAAGCTAATACAGAGTCAAGTGTTCTGTATTTTTAAAAGATTGTATCTCTAGTCAGATTGAGCTTTTTATCCTTTTACTTCCTGCCATATAACCCATTCTAATCTGTTTTGCTTCACTTTGAACTTTTGTTCAGACTTGTAATCTCTGTCAGTAAGTTGTACCAAAAAATACGTAGGTATTGGTATTGCTAATTTTACAAACTGATTCTTTTTTTTTTTTGCAGTTAAAATGTGATACTCCATGTAATTTTATGTTTATAAGTAGTAAAGTAGTGTTTTGGGGTTTTTTAAAATAATTAAGCTTTAAGTTCTAGGTGGAAGATTATTTTGTACTTACATGTATTGGCATAATAGCACTTTTTATCTCACAGAAGAGATGGAAAACATATGGAAGGTAACAGTATGATACTAGCTCTTAACATCTCTTGATTATCTTATGCCACCTACCTTGTCTTGAGAAGTGGCTTCTTCTAGATCAGCAGGAAAGGGAAAGCTCAAAAACGAATGGTCAAAGTGGGGCTCAGTAGCAAGTCTCCACTGACACTGAGAGCACAGCTCATGAGACATGTTTCCTCTGTGCCCTGCTCTGTCTCTGTCTGCAGTGACAGAAAACAAAGATATGCTCTGGTGGGGGTATCCAACTATCAAGGTGTCAGCTGGTCACTGTAAATGTCCAGCTCATGAGAGACTGTAAGAGATGGATGATGGTGCTGTGCTGTCTCTTGATTCAGACTGTGTGCAAGATAGTTCCACAACCTCAGAAAACCCATACTTTCCACTGCCATACTGCTGTGAATCCAGTGACTTGAACTAGCATATCACAGCATTCTTTTAAAAGTGAAATCTCTTCAATTCAGATGTTTTCTGTATCTTTGTCTTTAGATTAAGTTTTTATTTTACGAGAACCTTACAAGGAAAAGCATCTGTCCAGACTGGTCATAATAAAAACCTCTCTGACATATTTTTCCTTGCTACAAATAGAGATATACTCCTGAAGGCTGAAATGTTCAGGAAGTATTAAGATAGTATCTCTGCTTTCTATTTTAGTGGCCTGCTTCCATTAAGATAAAGTAGTAAAGTAGTTATAAAGGTTTGTTTCACACTCTTATTGTGGACAGGATCTCAGCCAGATCACCTTCCTCATTCTTGCCACCAGACGCTATGGTTTCTTCTTGCAGCTGCTAGAAACAGTGGCAAGCGGTAGTCTTTAGGTTCCACTGAGACGCTCTATGTCTTAACAGTAAATTTTCTTGTTCTTAAGGCATAATTTCTTTTTAGCAAACATTGTGAATTTCAGGATCGTGATAAAAGACAGGCTTTGTCCTTCAGCAAGGAATGCTAATGCAGCTGTAAGCCAACAATTTAAAAAAAGTCATAGCAGGTATCTGACAAGTGAGAAAGTCTGCAGTATGCAGCCTCTTTAATGCTGTAACAATAATTCACGGCAAGTAACAGGTAACAAAAGAAGGATTTGAGCTACCTGCATAGCAGTCGTGCCAGTGCTCTAATATTGCAGGTTTCTACGTTAATCATTGTATATGAGCAGTTTTAACTAGTAGTAAGTTGGGGGTTTTCTCATATTAGCCAAGGCTTTAGTCACAAAGTCTTGTTTAGGTTTGTCTGCCATGAAGTTCACACTGTGCGTCAGTGATATGAAATTCTGAGAAAGACAACTTCCCTAACAATGCTGACTAGTCTTAAGCCTTTATGAAGGTGGCTGAACATGAAAAATGCAATGTAGAGGAAGAATACTTATCCACTTGTGTAAATAACTGTGTGGATGATATTAGGAGGGAACAAAGGGTCTAAACTGAAACCTGTTTTCAGCTCTAACTTTCATTTTTATTCACCCTTGCTATTTAATGATGACAGTAACTCTTCTCAGACTTGAGACTGTTTGGCTGGCTCACTACTGAGTAGGAGCAGTACCTGCAGACAGGACTGTGGCCAGTAAAAAACGAGAGCTTTAGGAAAAGCGGCTACTATAGTTAGAAACATTAGCTCTTTAATTACAAAAAAGAAACGTGGAAACATGCTTCTAGTGTTCTAATACAAAGATCAGTCTTAGCGTTTTGTATAAAGGCAGAGAGAATCTTCCAAAATGTTTCTTCCAAAGTTCTGACTCCTTTCAAGTTTGTTTAAGCTCCAGAAAATGCAGCAGAAAGATGTAGGTTTCTTGGCATTGGTGTTAATTTTCTTAATCTTTTTGTTGCTCTTTTAAAGGTCTTTTAAACTTTCATGTAAAAATAAAGCTATGCACAAGGGGACATGAACAGTGCTCCAGCTGCCGAATCTTCTTCCAGGTTCCTTGGCACTGAGAGTTGCCAACTGCTTCCCAGTGTAAGATTTTACCTCTGAAATGAGACAATAAATGAGGAATTAAACACTGAAGATTGTATATTTCATGTTACTAGGTTGTGTTGCATAACATGTCAGAAGATTAGATTTGCTTAATTATGTAAGACTTTAATTAGCTCATGTAGCTCTTAAAATGCTTTCTGGAGCAGACACTATATTCCTAAGTGTAGTATACAGGATGGCGGATTGAGTAGCTGGTTGTACAGGTAATAAGTAGTATGCATATTAATAAATGTATAGATCAAATAAAAATCTGTTCTGAATATTAACTGTCTATGTTCGAAATTACTGTTCTAGAAAGAAGGTGTATAGGTTTGAGAGGAATACTAATCCACCACTGTTAAACTTCAAATCAGGTTTGGATTATGGCAGGAAGTACCGTTTTTAAGTAAAAGTGCCTGTAGCTGTAAAAGGACCTCTTGCCCTACAGAAGTTGCATCATCTTTTCACAATAGTAAATAAAGCATTCAAAGCACTGAATTCTTATATTGAAATTATCTCCTGGTTTTATCTAGGTTTTAAAAGCAATTTCTGTGAGAACTGAAAGGGTAAATCTTCTGAGCTCTACAAGTGACATGAGCAGTTCCCTTTTTTAGGTATAATAAATGCAGCTTTTAATGAGACCTTGAGAAGTCTTAACTTCTGTACTGGGTTTTGCTACAGGAAAGACAGAAAAATGGCTTTCTTTACCCATCTGCATTATGGCCATCTCCAGAACAACGATGCGTGTCAGTATTCATAGCTGGAGGCTGGCAAGCCACACACACAGTATGTCCTTCTCGTAGGTACTGCATCCATCGAGCATATGGCCGATTCTCCAAAGCACAGTGGTGTGAAAGTGATTCTGTTTTAAATTCCACACAATATCTGCTCCGAAGGAAAAGTACTAAATTAGTTATGGACAAGCTAGGTATTAACTTTAAATGTATTTACACATCATACGGGTGATACGTTTGAAGTGCAAGTTAGACATCGTCATTGCTAAGAAGTGTGTTTCTGAGCCTAACCCAATTAATGCATTCTTAAACTATTTCTCATTCCATGCCCCACTACAGTGCTTTATGTATAATCTCACTTTCTGGTTGCATTCTGTATTCTTAAATTATGTTGAAAAACAGATCTCGGTAACCCATATTTTTTCTTCTATGCTGCTAAACGAGAAAATGGCAAAGAGGTTTTAAGAATACCAATAGGCTTTGTTGTTCCAGGGAAAGTAGCATAGGACAAAGCATTATGAGCATTACAGACCCAGTAACAGCCTAACTTAAACTTCATAACTGTCTCTTCTGGTAACCAAACACATTTTTTTACTGCTGGTGTGAATTAATTTTAAAAAAAGGTCTCTTGAGACCACAGAATCACAGAATTATCAAGATTGGAAAAGACCTAAAAGATCATCCAGTCCAACCATCACCAATACTTCTCAGCTAAATCATATCCCTCAACACAACATCCAAACGTTTCTTGAACACCCCCATGGTTGGTGACTCCACCACCTCCCTGGGCAGTGCATTCCAGTGCCTGACTAC
>JAAGAY010148100.1:34327-68470 GCA_011801015.1 Ardeotis arabs | reverse complement strand
TGGACCCTGGTCCATCACCAAGGACTCGTGGCTTCCCGGTGGGTCCGTTTTGCCCCTCCAGGCTGGCACTTCGCATCCCACTTTGCCATTCCCTCCCTTCCCCTCCGCCCTGCGTTAACTGGGAAACATGAAAGGCGAAGATCTGTTACGCTCCCTGTGCCAAGGCGATTGTTCCCATCGCTATTGTCTGCCACAGGCAGCCCTGAGCCCAGCACCTGAGCCCGCGCACAGGGCTGCCGCGGGAGCCAGCCCTGTAACAAGATAACGGCGCCGTTTTCTCCTTTTTCTTCTTCTTCTTTATTTTTTTTTTTTTTGTTCGCCAAACCATATAATAAATCCACAATGAGGCCTCTTTCAAACGAACCCCTATTAGAGTACCGGCCCTATTTTAAGAGTAAATTTCCAGTGGCACCGGGAGGTGAAGTACAATGGAAATGTGACCTGCCGGAGGAGCGGGACGTTGCTTTTGTGCGCGGTTCGAACCGAAGGCATCGCGTTGCTGCTGCTGTCCCATTGCCTGGGCACCTGGCAGCATCCCAGCTGCGGGGCAGGGGTGGCAGGGATGCACTGAGCAGGGGTTTTTACCCCAAAATGCTAGAAGGAGGGAGCGAGGTGCTGCAGCTGCCATGCATTCATGCCTCAGTTTCCCCACCTGTAGCATATCCACAGCACAGGCTCTGGGGCAGCAAATCCAAAGCTGTGGGCACGGCTTCCCGCTGGCTGCCTGCCACCACCACGCTGCTGCCAAGCGTGTCCGGTGCCTCCCGGGCCGAGGCGTGTCGAAGGCAGGCGATGGGTTTTCGGGTGGGCCAAGGTGAGCCGGGGGCAGGAAGGGGCGACGCGGGCGGTGCCGCAGGATGCGGGAGATACCGGGCGATGCCGACGCCAGGAGGAAGCTCGCTGGCCCGGCGATGGTTTGTTCAGCGGAGGGCAAGGGAACTGAGATTAAAAAAAGCCCCGCTAAGATCAGAAAGGCTGGCGCGCACAGTGCCCTATTGTGGAGCTGTCACACTTCCCTTTACTTTATTGCTTTTGTCCAACACCCTATTGTTCCACTTCCTTTTGTCCCCTATTCACAGCCCTGGCTTTTCATTACCCAGCCGGCCTTGTTGTTTTCGTTTCTTTTGTTTGAAGTTCCTGAGAGGAAGGTTTTATTTTCAGCGGTTTGATTAATTCGCAGCTTGAGCTGGGCTTTGTTTGTTATGTAATTGCTGCCCTCGAGTCGGGCAGCCCGGCTTAGCCCCAGCCCCGATTTGGGGAGGGGGGTCCCAATGAGTGCATCGGGGTGTGGGGAGCAGAGCGCGGGGGTCCTGGTTGTGGGGTGCCGGGGGCCAGGCAGGATGCTCTCCCCACGGCCCCTTCCCACCTCGGCAGCCCCTGTGGTCCCGCAGCCTGGATCTTTGCTCCCGGCAGCGGCTGGTGGAAATCCCTTCCCTAATGGTCTCCTTTTCCCATTATTCCTGCCAAAAAGGTGAGTTTCGGGAGGGTAATTGCGCTCCCCCTTTGTGTCTCCCAGCGTGCCCGGCACTTGCATGGGGATACGGCCCCTGCAACCCCAGCTGGAGCTGCAGACATGGCTGTGACACATTTTCTGGGGCAGATCCCATTGAAGATACCCACTCTGGCCACGTGTGGGGTCCCCTGGGGTTGTACGACTTATCCCCCGTAACTGCTCACGGTCACTTCTGCGGTGCCTGGCCAAGCGGCTGGCAGCACCGGGAGCTGGACTGGCACCCGCATCCGTGCCGGCAAAGTTGGGGAGAGCCATTCCTGGGGCCAGCCCCTTGCCCTGGCCGGGGCTCGGCTGGTCCCAGCTCCGTGCCGCGCCGGGGACTCCCGGAGGAGCGATTCTGGTGGCCGTCCCAGCCATTGTTCAGCGGGGCCAGGATTTCCATTTCCCGTCGGAGCGGGAAACCTGCCTGCCGGCTTGCCGGCTTTCTAGGCACGGCTCCTGGGGCGGTGCGGGGAGGGCGGCGGGGGAGCCGGGGACCCCTGGGGTGCTGGCTCGGGTTTGGCACGGATCTCTGCCGCGATGAGCCTTGGGTTGCTCTCTGCCAGGCTGCTGGATGAAGCGTGAAGGCACGTGCTCGTGTTGGCCCTAAATCCCGTACCTCTAGGTCGCTTTCTTTAGGGCTTTGCTTCGTTGCGCTGTTCCCTTCACAGCCCAAAGCGTGAAGAGCTTGTTTCCCTGGGGCCTTCTGGCCATTGAGCTCCAAATCTGCAAAAACCTGATCTCAGGAAGCCAGGAAGAAGAGCCCGGCTTCACCAAGCCATGGCAAAAAAATAAGCAGGATCATTGTCCCTCAGAAAAGTAGCAGCACGGGGCACACCAGTATGGGGCAGGGCTGGGAAGAGGGGTGCCCGTGGCCAGGGGTGCCCCGTGGCTCTGCTGATTCCCTGCCATCCCATAGGATGTCCATGAGGAGCCCTGTTTCTCCCCACCTGGAGCTCGATGGAGCTGGCAGCATGGTGAACTGTGCCATCAAGACGGAAGAGAAGAAGGAGGGCGGCTACGAGTCCCCGCCGGGGGCTGCCCCCAGCACCGAGCCCCGTCCCAATGACCCGCCGGGGCCACCGCTGAAGGAGGGCACCGACCCCCAAGCCCTGCCGCAGGTGGGTCCTCTCGGGCTCCATCCCCTGGCTGAGGAGGGTGGTTGTTTCCCCGGGTGATTATTCCTCATCCCAAGGAAACGAAGCCAAAACCTGAGGCTTCTCCAAGGCTTTCTGGCCATTGCTGGTGCTCTCGGGTCTGCCCTGGATTTGAGTGCTTCACCCTCAGCGTGCAGCCTGCCATGGCCACCCCAAGATGTGCTCCATGCCTTCAGCCTCCCTTTTTAATTGCTCTTGGATTTTCTCTCCCCCTGGCCAGCAGCCTCAGCCCTCCCCCTCTCTGCGCTGCCTCTCGGGGGGGACAGAACTCAGAGGAGCCGGGCGGTCTAAATAAATAATAGAACCCTCCAGCTAACGAGTCTTTGCGGCATGAAGAGCAGAGATGCTCTCAAGGCGGGCTGAGGGGAATGTGTCTGGCTGGGGGAGGTCCAGCAGTCAGCCAGGCAGGGCCAGCCCTGAGCATCCCACCAGCCCAGCATCTCCTGCCCGGAGACCTGGGGATGTCTCCATCCGGGGGAATGGGTGCCCAGTAACGCTGTGTGTGTCGCAGGAGTCCCGCTCGCCCACCGGCGATGCGCTGGAGCCCAGGCGCTCTGCCTTCGAGCCGGCCGTCAGCGGCCAGGAGAAGCTGGACTTCAACAGGAACTTGAAGGAGGGTGAGAAAGATTTCAGAGTGGCCTCTGGGACCCCCTCCCCACTCCCTTCAGACCCCTGGGTGTTTTCCAAAGCCATGGGATGGAACAAGCTATGGTGCAGAGCCTCGGGCTGCGCTCACCTGGCTGTCCTCTCCCTCTCCCTGCTCTGTCGACCCCGGTGCCTGCCGACACGGACAGTGATGCCGACCATCGAGAAGTTACTGTCCAGTGACTGGAAGGAGCGGCTGCTGGGCCGAAACACCGCCGAGTCCAAAGAAGTGAAAGGTGAGGTCTCCCGCTGGCCACCCACCTCCACCGTGCTCCCTCCTGGGCTGGAAACACAGCGTTTCCCACCTTAGCAGGAGGGGAGATGTGCCTGCAAGTGTGTGTATTTATTAGGGATTTGTACTTTTTAAACCAAAACATTAATTTGATTTTTTGGGGGTATGAGCATCCCTGGTGAAATCCTCTGTCTTGACTGCACAGAGGAGATGGTTCAGCCCGTGAGGGTTTTGTGCCCCTCTGCATCAGCCATTCCCTGGCCGTGCATCACCCACCAGCACCCAATGGCAGTGGTGGTGCTCTTCACCCTCCCCAAGCCCCTGACCCGCAGCCGCTTGGTTTCTCCCAGGAACCCAGGAGAGCCTGGCGGAGAAGGAGCTCCAGTTACTCGTCATGATCAACCAGCTGTCCACGCTGCGGGACCAGCTCCTGACGGCCCACTCGGAGCAGAAGAACATGGCTGCGATGCTCTTCGAGAAGCAGCAGCAGCAGATGGAGCTGGCGCGGCAGCAGCAGGAGCAGGTGGGCTCAGGTCCCCGTGGGCAGCCAGCTCGGGGGAAGCGTTTGCCAGGGACCATCCGTCCCTTCGGGGATCCCTGCGGGATCGGCCACGGGTGCAGCACCAGGGCAGGGAGTGGTGAGGAGGTGGCTTTGGTGTTGGAGGCAGCGAGGCAGCGGGACTTTGCTGTCTGCCCAGAAACCCGTCCCAAAGACTCCCTGTCCTGCTCCGTGGTGCCAGGAGCATGAGGGTCAATGGAGATGGGATTTGGACTCCTTAAAAAAATTAAACCACACTGGGTCCTTCCTGTGCTCTCTTTGCTCTTTGGGCACCTATATTTTCCTCTCTGGTGGCCTGTACGGTGCTAAGGGCAGGGGTGGCCCCCACCCCAGGGTGGGGGTGATGTCATCCCTCCCAGCCCGTTACAGGGGGCAGCTTGGGACCCTCTGCAGCCCCCTTTTCTCCATTTTGCTGGTGCCGGGCAGCTTATGCCGGGCCGTAGCCCCGCCGGGGCTGGCTCATTGATGTCGCTGAGCCCCGCTGTCTCCCCTCTGCCAGATCGCCAAGCAGCAGCAGCAGCTCATCCAGCAGCAGCACAAAATCAACCTGCTGCAGCAACAGATCCAGGTAAAGGCGGGGGGAATGCCTCCCTGTGCCCCGCTTCCCGTGCTGGGTGATTGCAGCCCCTTCGTGTGCCGGGCTCCTGTCCCCTCCCGGGGCCAGGCAAGGGGACGGCAGCTCCCACAGCGTCCCACCGCTGTTATCTGGTGTCTCTGCTTCTCTCCCTGCTCTTCCCTCTAGCAGGTCAACATGCCCTACGTCATGATTCCCGCCTTCACCCCCAGCCACCAGCCTCTCCCCGTCGCTCCCGACTCCCAGTTAGCGCTGCCCATCCAGCCCATCCCCTGCAAACCAGGTGAGTGGGGTCCCCCCGGGGCTGCTCCAGCCCTGCGGGGTGGTCTTGTCCCCCAACCCCTCTCCCTCTGCTCCCTGCAGTGGATTACCCAGTGCAACTGCTGCACAGCCCCCCTCCTCCCACGCTGAAGAGACCCGCCGGCTCGGGCCACCTCCAGATGCAGGTACAACCCCAAAGCACCTCCATCCCCCAGGCTGGGGTGCTGCAGGGGCTGCGCTTCACCTCCCCGCTCCCCTCCGCCGCAGGAGACCTCGCAGCCGCTGAACCTGACAGCCAAACCCAAAGGTTCTGACCTCCCCAGTGCCTCCAGCTCGCCCAGTTTGAAGATGAGCGGCTGCCAGTCCCTCACGCCCAACCACGGGGCCACCAGGGACCTGCAGAGCAGCCCGTCCAACCTGCCTCTGGGTGAGTTCCCAGGGACCTTCGCTGATGGGTGGTCCCATTCCCTCCCCTGGCCGCCCCCCCGAGATAGGGGACATCTCTGCTCCCTCCCTGGGGTGGCCTGGGTGGGCACCTGCTGCTCTGTGCCACCCCCTCAGGGCACCCGGTTGTGATTGCTGGGGTGGGATTGGGGTGCTGAGGGAGGAGGAGTGGGTGCTGATGGGCGCCTGTGCCGGTGTCCTGCCAGGGTTCCTGGGCGAAGGTGATGCCATCACCAAAGCCATCCAGGACGCGCGGCAGCTGCTGCACGGCCACAGTGGAGCCATGGAGGGATCGCTGAGCAACCCCTACCGCAAGGTGAGGGATGCCCGCCGGCCGGTCACCGTCCCCCTCTCTGATCCCACCGTCGGGGGCCAGAGCCGAGTCTCTGTCCGTGGGTCGGGCTCCCTGGCTCGGAGCTGGTTCCTGACTCTCCGCTGTCCTGCAGGACCATGTCGGGATGGATTCTTCCCCAGTGAAGGAGCGGATAGAGGAGACCCCCGCCCACCGGCTGGACGAGGCTCTCTTGACCTGCGAGATGGACGGTAAGGACGGCGGAGAGCACTGCGGTGCGACTGCCGGCTTCCTCCCTTCCCCTGACCTGAGCCGGGGTTTCCCTCACAGGCTCGCGGCACTTCCCCGAGTCCAGGAACAACAACCACATCAAGCGGCCCATGAACGCCTTCATGGTGTGGGCGAAGGATGAGAGGAGGAAGATCTTGCAGGCTTTCCCGGACATGCACAACTCCAGCATCAGCAAGATCCTGGGTGAGTGCCGGGATGGCGGTGGGGGGGCTGGAGCAGGACCCCCCCCTCTGTATCCCTGCCCATCCTCAGCCACCCACATATGGGTGATGCTTGCCGGGATGATGCTACCCCCGTTGTAGCATCAATTTTGGAGATGCCTGTATCAGCGTGGGCGTCATCCAGCCAGCATCTCGCACCTCCCGACGGCAGCGGTCCTGCTGCCGCTCTGGGTCACACCAGCCCTTCCCCACGGCCGTGTTGCTATTAAAAGTGAGCGGTGCGGTCACCAGCAAGCCCATCCGAAGGGCCGGGAGCAAGAGTGCTTGGTTTAGCAGCTCTGCTCGTTAAAGAAAAAAAAATGAAAACAGCCGTGTGCTCTGCATACCTCTCACAACTGTGGCGGCTGGGGGGGGTCTGGGAGCGGGTGCTCTGTGAAAGTCGTGGCCCAAGAGGTGCCTGGGGAAGGTCAGGGCTGGGGACCTGTTCCTGGTGTATCGGGAGGGCTGGCTGCCCTCTGCGGCATGGGGCTCCCAAAAAATGCAGGTGCTCTTTGCGCAGGTGGTGGTGTGAGCATTAATTAACTCCTGCGATGGCTACGCCAGCCGGGAGCCAGCGCGGGTGTCGTCACAGCAGGCAGGGTGTAAGTGTGCTCCACGGCTCCTCTCTTCCCAGGATCCCGGTGGAAATCCATGACAAACCAGGAGAAGCAGCCCTACTACGAGGAGCAAGCCCGGCTGAGCCGGCAGCACCTGGAGAAGTACCCCGACTATAAGTACAAGCCCCGACCCAAACGCACCTGCATCGTGGAGGGGAAGCGGCTGCGCGTGGGCGAGTACAAGGCGCTGATGAGGAACCGGCGGCAGGACGCCAGGCAGGGCTACTTGATAGGGTAACGCGCCCGTTCCGCCCGTCCGAGGGGGCTCGCCGAGGCGCCCGTGGGGGTGGGTGTCCCGGGAGGCGTGGAGAGCACCTCGCCGCCCCGGCCGGTGATTGCATTCCCCTGTCCCGCAGGCCCCAGGGCAGCCAGCTGCCCCCCGCCTCCTCGGACGTGCTGTACCAGCGGCCGGTGGGGATGCAGCTGACGCCCCCCGTGATGGAGCACTACCTGCCCCGCATGGACCCCGGCATGCCTGTCATCGTCAACACGCGCAGCCTCAAGGAAGGGGACGGCGGCGGCGGTGGCGGCGGCGGCGGTGATGACGGGCACTCGGTGGCCGATGGCGAGATGTACCGCTACAGCGAGGAGGAGGACTCGGAGGGCGAGGACAAGAGCGATGGCGAGCTGGTGGTGCTGACGGACTGAGGGGGGGCTGAGGGGGCAGCCGGGGGGGTGTGACAGGGCTGACTGCCACCAAAAAGGTGGTCACAGCGTCCCCTGATGGGATGGGACCTGGCCGAAGGGCTGCGCTGGGAGCGGAGGAGAGCTGCTACCCCGGCAGGTGGGAGTTGCTGCTGTCTGCCTGGAAATGGGTGCCACGAAGGCGGGCACCCAGCGTTTTGGATGGGGTGCTTCCCAAGTGAGGGGTGGTGATCAGTGATGTGCGCTGCATGGGGCCATGGCCGGGACGTGCCAACCCCACTGGGCAAGCTGGTGAGGGCTGGCGTACTCGTGCTCTGGTGGCACGGCCATGGGGAGCTGAGAGCACCTGGCCCAGGGATGTGGGTGCCATGGCTGCTGAGCTGTCACCCACCTGCAGCCCCCCGGGAGGGACCTGAGGGTGTTGGGGTGCGGGAAAACCTCCGGAGCATCTCCCAGACCTGCAGCCGCCAGCCCCACTGCCGGGGACCTGGGATGGGGACATGGGATGGGGTCACGGGATAGGGACATGGGATGGGGACACACTTGTCCCTCACTCAGCCCCACCTGACTTCCCCACTTTTGAGCCTGCCAGCGAATTCCCATGGAGCCATTTTTAGCTCTCGCCTGGCCCCAGTACCAGCTGAGGGCTCTGAGGAGCCCTTTATGCTCCCGACGGCTCTGGCCCACTTTGTAAATAAAGCGGGTGCCTGTTTTCTGGCTGCGCCCTCACCCCGGCCCTCTGCCAGCCCCTGCCCCGGGCACCAGCCCCGGCTGCCGTGGGTGCGTGCCCCATCCATCCCTGGGCACCTCTCCCTCCCGCACCCCAGCTCTGCGAGGGGCAGGCTCCACGTGTGACCTGCATTGCAAAAACCACAGAGGGAGAGAAAAATAACAATTTTTAAAAAAGGAAATAATTAAAAAAAAAAAAACAAACCAAAACCATACCTTGCTGCGGTCAGAGCCCAGCCTGGGGATGTTTGGGGTGCAGGGTGGCTGTGTGTCTGGCTGTGCACAGGGTGTCTGGCTGTCCATGCTCGGTGTCTGGCTGTCCATGCTCGGTGTCCGGCTGTGCACAGGGTGTCTGGCTGTGCGCAGAGTCCGTGCACCGCCCTGTGGCAACAGCCAGAAACCGGCACCATGGCCCCAGCCGCATCCTGGCCTCCAACCCGGCACCGCGGGGACCTTGCTGAGGGTGCCCAGGCTCCAGTGGGGGCTTTGCAGCAGACCCTCCCCCCACTCCTCAGCCCCAGGGTGGGGGGTCCGGAGCAGGGGCTCTGCAGCATCAGGTCCTGCTCCCCCCATTTATCCAAGAGAGCATCCTGCCTCCTCGCCTGCCCAGCGAACGCCTCTTGCCCTTCATCAGTGCTTTATTTATTCCCCCTCCCCGTGCTGCTCGGGCTGGGGTCCCTGGGGAAGGAGTGCCGGCTCCCAGGGTGGGATGGGCTGTGCTGCAGAGGGGGCTGGAAGCAGATGTGCCCCACAACCATGCAGCTCTTCCTCTCTCTTTTTCTTTTTTTTTTTTTTTTTTTTTTTTTTTTTTTTTTTTTAAAGACTGTAAATATAGATAGAGCTTTATTTTGTTAATAAGACAATGAGTAACTTAACCTGTATATTTCACGTACCTGTTTACAATTGTCACCCCCATCCCCTGGCACAATAAAGATGACTTTTTGGAGCAGAGCTCTGGGTCTGGACTTTACCAGCCCTTTCCCCAAGCACAGCCCCTGCCCCCCTCAGGCTCTTGCTCCCTGTGTGTCCTGTTTCTCAGCTTTCTGCTGCCCTGTCCATCTGTGGTGGGTCCCGGGCTGCTCCCCTCTGAGATACCTCCACCAGCATCTCTGCTCCTGCTCTGGCCTTCCTCAGCTGCAGGAGATGGGCCAGGTTCACTCCTGGGGACCAGGGATGCTGGCCCTGCCTCAAATCCTGGACCACTCCCCACAGATCCACCATCCCTCATTTCCAGCTACCAGCAGCTTTTATTTTGCACCAAAATGAACACCAGATGCAACAACAGTCCCGGTTCTTCCTGGGGTTGGTTCCCGTGCCTGTGCGGAGGGGATGGCTGCCTTGTCCTCACACCACTCGTGGCACAGCCAAGGGAGGGGCAGAGGGGTCCGATTCCTCCCCTCAGCTGATGCACAACCACTGTGATGAGCTGGACAGTGCTCAGCAGGCCAGGATCACCCTCACAGAGGCTGTGCGCTGCCAGGGGATGAAGCTGTGCCCAGCTCACGGAGCAGGTTGGCTGCATTCAACCTCCTGCCGGGGGGGTCCCATGCAGGGACACAGCCAAGAGAGGAGCACAGGGATGGTGCCCATGTGAGGGGCAGGACTGACCCCCCCACCCCGGCCCTGGGGGAGATGGGGAGGCTGGGAGGCCCTTGCTCTGGCGGCGTGGGATGCTGTGAGGGAAGCCATGATGGGAGCAGGGACCACGACAGCGGGGAAAAGCAGACCCAGCCCCAGGCTGAGCACATCGCAGGGGGTGCAGGCACCCAGCGCCCACCAGCAAAAGCCCGCGTGGCTCACAGCCATCACCTCGCCTTGCACCACCCCTCATGGAAAAGGGTCCCATGCTCGGGGACAGCCCCAAGCCCAGGATCAGTCCTGATCCACGGAAGGTGCTGGTTTGGGGGTGGGAACCCAAGTGGCACTGAGCAGGCAAGGCAAGAGGGGACGAAGGGCACAGCGGCGTGCGTTGGGCAGCCAAAGCAACTGGGCAGCTCTGGGCCCTCCTGAGCAGAGTGGGGGAACCCGTTTCACCCCTAGGGGCCAGCACAGAGGGAGCAAACCAGGTGCCAGGCCAAGCAGCAGTCGTGCCGGCAAAGCACGGACCTGCCGGGCTCCGGGGCCGAGCCGGGGCTCGGCGTTAAGGCGATGGTAAGGCTTCCTCACGTAGGCAGGGGCCTCTCCGAGGCCACGGTCCTCTCTAGCATCTCACGGTCCAGTCTCAGGTGTGTCCAGGGTCTCCTTTAACCGGTGGCTGGGACAGATCTCCTCTCTCCCTTCCCACCGTTGGGACCTGCCCTCGCCCCCAGCTGGGGCGGGGAAGGGCCGAGGGGGATGCGAGGGCTGTGGATGCAGCAAGGACAAAATCGCCGAGAGTCTCACGGGCCAGAGACGCTATTTCGAGATCTGCAGGGCTGTGACCACCGGCTTCATCTTGAAGTACTGTTTAAACCTTAGCTTTGCATATCTGCCAATAGAGGAGAGAGGGACAGACATGAGACACGCATGCTTCAGCCCCGTGTCCCCCGGCCTCAGAGGGTCCCCCCAGCATGAAGGGGTCACTGGGATCTTCTGGCTCCAGTCATTTAACACCGAACCGCGCTGGGAGCCCCCCAGCCCCAGGGGACTCACCTTAAGAAGTTAAAGTCTATGGTAGAGTATTTATCCTGGATCAGGCCCCAGCACGCCCAGAGGAAATGAGATGCCTGCAATAGACAAAGCCAAGATCAGAGGCGGGCACGGAGCATCCCTGCCTGCGGGACGAGTGGCTCGTGCCTCTCCTGGCCGGGTCCCAGAAGTCCCACGGCTGTGACGACAGGACACGGGGTGGCAGCCAGCTGGGGCTGGCTACATGGGTGGTTTTATATGCTGCGGAGGCTGGTCCCAGCCCGGGCGAGAGATGCCAGCAGGAAGGATGCTGAACAGTCGCACAACATGCTCAAGGTACCAGCCTCTGTGTTTGCAGCCCCGGTGTCCCTCCTGGCAGCTCCAGCCACGACACCAGCCGAGATTTTGGCCCAAATTTCCAAAAAATGGGCTCTGCCTGCCCAGGGCATTTACCAGAGAGGATTTCCTCATGCACGGCTGTGTCCAGAGTCCACCTGACCTCTCTGAAGGGATGCCCAAGGCCACAGCTATCACAGACACGCTGTCCCTTGGCATGTGTTGGTGGGATGGTGGGTGGCCAGCGCTATCTTTGGCCTTGCCCAGGGGCTCAGTGCCTCCGAGGAGCAGCCTCCTGCCCCAGGTGCCCCCAAACACCCCGATCCTCGCCAGCTGAGCTGCAGCGCGAAGCCTTGGCTCACCGGAGAGCAGAGGAACATTCGTCCCATGGGCAGCCCTCAAGAGAGGCTGGCTCCTTCCCACCTCCACCACTCACCAAAGAAAACTTGTTCACTTGCACGTAGAGAGCCTCCAGCTCCTCCTCGGACACCCCCGCGCCTCCTGGGTCCCCCTGGGTGAGCTGCTTGTAGGCCTGCAGGTAGGAGTGCAGCCACCGCAGCTGGGTCTCCTTGCTGGGGTAGAGGCGGTAATCCACCTCCTTCACGCCTGCGAGGGGAGCCGGGGTCAGCGATGCCCCAGGAGGGCGAATGGGAGGGCTCCCAGCATGAGCAAAACCCCTGCTAGGGATGAACCCACCGATTCCAGGTGCCCACCCAACCCCAGCATGGTTAAGAGTTGGGCTCCTGTGTGCATTGCATCCCAGCCAGGCTGCTCATCGCCAGCAGCAGAGACCCTCCCTTGCACCTTGCTCAGGAGGAGCTGCCCCATTTTCCCACCATGGGACTGGGGATGCAACCACCTCCTCCATCCCCAGGGACAGGGAGACCCTCGGTGCCCCGGGGAGGAGCCCGACTCACCCGCAAACTCATTGAAGTGATTTCCAATGTCGAAAGCCTGGTAGTTGTAGCCAGTGTACTCATAGTCTATGAAGCGAACGTGCTCTGCGGGGGCAAAGGCGGGGGCTGTGAGAAGGGCTGGACGCGGAGCCGCCCGGGGAGGTGGGCGAGGGACAGACCCCTTGGCTGGGCACCCAAAGCCGCTGCCACGAACCTCGCGTCCCATCGTAGATGATGTTCTTGCAGAGCAGGTCGTTGTGGCAAAGCACGACGGGGGAACCCAGCTGAGAGAGCGTTTCCTTCATCCAGGCCAGCTCCTGTTCAAGCATCTCCAGGCTGGGGACGTCCTGCTGGAGGCTGGGGAGAAGGGGACGGGGTGGAATCACTTCTGCTCATTGGGAACCTCCCTCCGGGGCAGAGGGGAAGCTTTGCCTCCTGCTTCCCTCCATGCATTTTGAAAACGAACTCATCAGCGACACGAAACAAGCGCTAACGATGCCAGTTTTGGCAGGGAGGTCAAGTTTGGCTTGGACATCCTCTGGCGTGCTGTGTGGTACCCGTGACCCCTGGGAGACGCCACGGTGCATCCTCAGCCCTTCCCTTCTCCCCAGTAACACCCGCACCCACCCCCCAGATTCACCCAACCAGCCACCGAGCCCCCCCAGCACTCACTCCCACAGCACCCGCCTAACCCCCAGGCACCGGGAACATTGGGCTCTGCCGGGGCACCTACCCTCTCGGTAACCTCAGAAGCTTCGATTCCAAGAAGAGAGCCGGTTAATTATTACCTAATTGGCTGGGCTGAAGGTGCAGGCTTGGGTAAAAGTCTGCCCGCAGCGGGGTGAGTGCCGAGGAAAGCCCCGCGTCCCGCCACCGCTGCTCAGGGAACTGGTTAATTATTCGCTCGCCTTCGGGTTCATTCACCTCCGCCGCCTCTTGGGGCTGCCCGCATCCTTTGCCGACAACGCTGGCACTCACCTGGCATGAACCCAGGCTCCCAGAAATGGGATAAACTGGTTTGAAGTGGGAACCGGCTGCTTTTAATCTATACTGGGTTTCTAGCATCCTCTCCAATGTCAGCTCAACCTTGCGGCTCAGATCCCCGCCGTAAGAAGGGCTTGAGCTTCGGTTTATTCTAGGGAGGGCTTAAAATGCAGGCTAGATTTGCAGGGAGGAGGAGGAGGTGGATTGTTACAGCGAGTAGGAGTCTCTGGCTCGGGTTGGATCCTGCCTGGGTGCTGTACGAACCCAGTGCAGAGCTGTCTCTGCTCTAACACCGCTCCTGGACTGGCAGGAGGAAAGGGCGCGCAGGGATGCCTCCATCCCACCTTCTCCTGGGGGCTTGGCTAGGAGTTCTCTTGCAGATCACGGAGCTCACTTGCAGAGGGATCGTGATCCAGAAGCGCTGTGCAGCCGGATCCAGCCCCACCACCATCGCAGCCCCGCTCACCCACCCCAAACACCCGCAGAAGCTTTACCTGGGAACCGGGGCTCTTCCCCTGGTCCCGTACGGGGAAGACTTAGAGATGGGTGGGCAGCGGGTGCCCAAGCCAGAGCCTGGCTCTTTGGGATCCCTCTGCCTTTACCTGGGGTTGGATACCTTTGGGCTGAGATCCGTCTTCACGAGGGCGAGGTATTTGTGCAGCTTCTGCCAGAGGATGGGCTTGGGGAGGCTCCCGTTGGCATGGATGGCGTGTACCCGGGCCATCTCCCGGGCCACCAGCCTGGAAGGAAACAGGGATGGAGGGGTGAGGGGTGGCCGTGCAGCAGCATCCTCGAGAGGAGTGCTCCTCAAAACCAGCCTTGAGATGTCCCGAGAGGGGTTCCCCAAAAGCCGTGTCAAGACCCTGTCTGGGTCGAAAGCAGTGTTCACTTTTCCAGATAAAAGCCGTGGTTATTTATTCGCCAAAAGTGCTCTTTATTTGCCAAAAGCTTTAAAAACACGGTGATAAACTGGCTGCAGCTTGGCCCATTTATCCCCCAGCACCATTTGGGTGCACACCGGCGATGCTCCAGCACTGCTCTGGAGCAAAGGCAGCGGGGGGGGAGAACTGGAAACACAGAGAGAACCCCTCGTGCACCGGTTCCCCTGGTCCCCTGTCTCCCCACACACCCAAGGACGTGGGGGTCCTGCACACCTGAAGATTTTGGGGTCTCGCACGTGGTCGGGTCCCAGCGCGATGCCTGGCAGGAACTGGTAGCAGAGCCCGTTCTGGAAGGCGCAGTAGAGGTCAGGGGCACAGCCGTGGGCACGCAGCACCTGGAAGTTCCTCAGCTCCGTCTCCCGGTCCACGAACAGCTCCGTCTTCCTGCCGTAGACCCGAACCAGCACCGCGTCCGCCATGCCCTCGTCCGTGTAGCAGGCCACGAGCTTGTTGGTGATGCCGTCGGTGAAGAGCTGGAGGGGGAGAGGGGAGGCACAGCCGATGCCTGTACATCCCTGCCATGCCAGCCGGGCATGGGGGGAAAAAAAAACCCCTGCCCACCGGCAGACCCCAGGGAGAAAGCAACAGGCAATGGGCAAGAGAGAGCACGAAGCAGCCAGGAAAGCTCCCGCGGCAGGTGGCACAAGTTTTGCAAGGCCTTTAGGCTCAGGCGTGAACTGGGGCTCTGCAGGGTGCCACAGGCACGAGGCTTCAGCCGCACAAAGCTGGCGATTCAGGTGGAAATCCTGCCATTTCCCACCCGGCAGCTCAGGAGCAGCTTGGGTCAGATGTGTCGCCAGCACACTTGGCACCCAAGCAGCCCCAGGAATCGCTCCCAAAAAAAGAGCACAAAATGAAAAAAAAAAAACCAAACCACTCCAGCAAACAACACGGAGCAAACACCACCGCCCCATCTCCTCCTCCTGACTCTCCCCGCGGGGCCGGGACGCTGATAGGCAGGGACGTCTCTGCTGGGGACGTCTCGTGTCACTGCTCTGATGGCTCCTCACAGATGGAAAGGGAGTTTTGTTCTCCCGTCGCCCCGGCTTGGCCGCCTGCCCGCGCACATGCAGGGGCTGCCACCGCCACTGCCCGCGCCGGTCTCCTCTCCCCATCCCGCGGCCATTCCAGTCGCCTCCGATGCACCGAGGGGTTTGGGTCTCCATCAGCCCACGGGAGACCCTCGCCCCGTCACCTCCCCAGGCAGGAGGGATGCTCAGCCCCCGTAGTTCCCGCTCTGCAGCGATGCTGAGCATGCCGGGGTGCCGCTGCTCCCCACGGCAGCGATTTCTTTATCCCCTTTGGGCTGGGTGAGCCGGAGCAGGTGTGATGCTGGCGGAGCAGAAGGGGGGGTGAGGGCGCATGCTACAGCAGCAGCGGTGCTCGGGGGTGGGACGGCTAATTTTAGACATCCCACTCAGCAACTCACGCTCCTATATAGGGTGCCTATATATAGGGCTCCCCATGCAGCCTCCCGAGGGAAACTCCAAGCACTCGAATGAGACACCCAAAGTTAGATGGCACCTTACGCAGCTGGCGGGCGTTGGATTCGGGGCGAGCACGGCGAGCTGGTCACCACGTCCCATCGGGCTGAGCCCCTCGGCTGCAGCTGGGGTGGGCTGAACCTTCTCAAGCAACCAAGTTGCTTTTCCCAGGGCAGATAATCTGTGTTTCTACTAAGGTGCCACGCTTGGTGCTCTCTTCTCCTTGTCCTGCCGGGCCCCAGAGGCCAGAAATTCAGCAAGCAAAAGGTGTCACGGCACATCCACGCAGAAGGCACATTGGCCGCCGGCTCCACGTCGGATGCTCAGGGCCACAAGATGCTCAGCAGCCGCCTTGCCTGCAAAGTCCTCACGCTGCTTTGTTTTGCTGCTCAACAGCCCCATCAGCCCTTTCCAGCGGGTTTAACAGGATTACTGAGCCTTATCCCCCTCCTGAATTCCAGGCCACTAACTTTGGAGACTCGCACGGGGTTCGTCAGCAACCCACGCACACGCACGCAGGAGCTTGCCAGGTTTGGAGACTCGCCCGACCGCGGCTGCTTGGGAGATGCCTGGTGCTATTCCTTGTGGATCCAGAGCGCAGACAGCTATCGGCAGGGCCACAACGCTGGTACCAGCCCAAATCCTTCCCTGCTGCAGTTGTGTGACAGCAGGGAGGGGGGGGGGAAAGCGAGTGTGACTCTACACCTTGTGGTAATTAAATGCGAAGCAAGACTCCAGCCCCATGGAAAGCTGCTGAAGCGAAGCAGTTCCGTCCGACACCCCAGCGCTGCGCCTGCTGTGAGACCCCTCGGCATCCCCCAAAGCGCCACTGCATTCGCCGTCTCCCCGTGCAGGCACACCCAACCCGAGAGGCAGCTGGCAGCCCAGGGCCGGACTGCAGCAGGGCACCTTGTTGCCAAAATTGGGGGCTAAAAATGTCCAGTGACGCCAGAGTCCTCAGAGGGGCTTGGCTCCACATCACTGCTGCTCTTCTTATCGTCAGGTGAGGGATGGAGGAGTGCGTGCTTCCCTGATAGCGTGGCTGGCTGACTCACTGATACCGCCCGTGTCTTCTCCGTACGGAGATGCTTCTGCCCAGGGAGAGAGCTTAGAGGATGAGGAGTGGGAGCCTTGGAAAGCAGGCACAACCTGGAGCACAGGGGGCTGAAGACCCCAGCAAGAAGAGGGCAGGCGTGGGAGGCCAAGCACCCAGACCTTGGTCTTCCCATCTTCCACACCCTGCCCCAAGCGCCGGGAGGTTTTTCCGCATCGCTGGCACAGCCTGGTACAGCCCCTGCAAGCAGCTGTGCACCGGCACCGCGCAGCGAGGTGGTGTGAAGCGGGCACCACTCCAGCGCGTGGAGGAAAGCGACCAGGAACGCTAATAGGAACCAGCTGAAGACCAGTGCACCGCTCCAATCCCCGCTCGAACAGCTCTCGCAACAGCAGCTAAAGGAAACGCAACTGGAGGTTCCCCCCCACCCAACTCCTAACATTTTCTTTTGCTTTTCTTGCCCTTTTTTTTTTTTTCCTTTTTAATTAAAAACACACGCACGCACACACAAGCTGCTGTCGAACACTGACCCCCTCTGATGCCTGGAGAGAGCCTGGATACCAGAGCGCTGGGGTCCCTCTCAAACAGCCATCGCCATCAAGGTCTGCGCTCAGTGCTGTGGAGCCCGAGACATTTCCTGCCCCTACAACTCCGTGCTCCGAGGAACTCGAACTCCGAGCTTCCTGCCTATTGCCATCTGCCCTTTCATATGTATTTTCCTGCAGCTTCTTGTATTTAATTACACTTGGCTATTAATACATTTTTAATGACACTGCAGGCACAGGGGAAGTGTGTGCCTTCAGAGGACACGCATACACACGTGTGTGTGTTTGAGCGCACGCAGCTCAGCCACCTCCACGCTCCTGTCCCCATCGCCAGGAGCCTGGTGAGGGCACCGACACCACCAACCTCGTTTTTCCAGCCCGGACCTGGCACCCCTGGGCAGAGACGAGGAGGGGGAAAGGGATTCCCACGTCAGGCAGCTGCTGGCCCCGCTCGGGACAGCCGAGCCTCGTCCCACACAAGGACGCCCCAGCTCCCATCCAAACTGCTGCTCAGCCCATGCCACCCGGCGAAGGTGCCATCCCATGGGTAACCCAACCGGGATCTGCTCCTGGCAGCAGGGGCCTGGCAGCACTGGATGCAGGTAGGGGTGCAACACCTGCACAAGAGACTTTTTGGGGACCAGCAGCGCAGGCGGCCGCCCCAGCATCCCCCCACCTTGACAGCCTGGAGAGACCCTGGGGACGCGCTTGCATCCGCAGTCGCGGCTCAGTGACTGCCTGAGGGCTCCCCAAAGCCTGCGGGGGAGGGGGACGGAAGGCATCACACCTTCGCGCACCTGATGGGCCCCGGAGGGGAGAACTGGGGATGGGGGAACGGGATGTTGTACCCTCCTCGGCAGGTCCTAGATCCCCCCAGGGTGGGTCCCACAGCCACCCTCACGTGGGCCTTACAGCCCCCCCCCCTCGAATAAGCTGTATGGCTGCCCCACGGCGGGCCCTATAGCACCTCGGGATGCACCTCACAGCCCCCTGTAGCCCCCCATGGTGGCCTCTGCAGCCCCCTGGGACGATCCCCTCAGGGGTTGCGTGGGTGGTCCCGGCGGGGGTCCCGCAGGCTCCCCCCCACCCTCGGCGGGCCGTACCTTGGTCTTCACCCTCGCCAGCTCCCAACCGGGTCTCAGCTCCCGCATAAGCCGCAGCGCTCCGGGCACCACATCCCCCTCATCCACCGCAATACCGAGGTGGGGTACGGCGGGGGTCCCAGCGCCGTCTCCCCGTTCCGGTCCCGGGCAGTCGGGACAGCGGCCGGGCGCTACGGCCATAACCAGCTCCCTTCTCCCGGAGCCTCGGCCCATGTGCCGGGGGGCTGCCGCGGGGAGGAGCCGCCCCGCCGTTGGGAAGCCATGAGTCACCGGCCCGCCTCCCGCCCGCCTCCCGCGCCAGCGCCCGCCCGCATTGTGAGGTCACCGCGACCCGCACCGGACCCCGCACCGCCCCCCCTCCCCGTTCGCTCACGGCACCTGCTACCGGTGCCTTCATCTTCATCACCCCTGAGCCACCGCGATGGGCTCCCGCACAGCCCCCCCCGCCCCCCATCCCTTTGGGGTCTGGGATAAAAAGGATGGGGATGCTGCGCGCGGGATGCGCCCCAGGATGGGCTCCGCTCCTCTCCATCCCACCCAGCCAGCGCTGACCCCCGCAGAGGGTTTACAGGTGGGCTGGAGAGCAGTTTTTTTTCCAGCTAAACCTGGAGCACAACTCGTCCGTTGGCACAGCCTGCTGACACCGCTCCCGCCCGGCTTCATTATCAGAGGAAATAACAACCGCACATGGCTGGGAGCGGAGAATGCCCCCTCCAAAGTTTACAGCTGGCTGCGGCTGAAACCAGCTAAATGGACCATGGAGACTTGGGGAAAAATCATTTAAGGAAGGGGAAAAAAATAAACCAGCCGGTTCTCCGCGTTTCTAAATATAGAACGAGCTCTGTCAGTTTTAATAGGATGGTCATAATTGCTCCCGCCGCTTTGCTGGGCTGAGCGTGGCCTAATTGCTCACCCGTAACGATCAGCGGAGTTCATATGGGGCAGTTGCGGGTTAGCGGTGCCTCGCAGCCAGGAGCGCGCAGCAGCCACCGGGAAATTGCCGGGCACAGGCGATTAGAGGTGTTAATAGGCTGGCTTAAGGGGCCCAGGAGCTGTGCCGCAGCAGCCCAGGCATTTTTCCTTCCTGCTGCTTTGAACAGCTGAGAGGAATAGGAAGAGAACTGGAGCCACAAAACCCATCCTATTTTAGGCCAGCCTGGCCATTTTAACCTGTCTGCTACAGGCAGAAGCCATCATGGAGGCTTAAGTCACCAGAAGCTTTTTCAAGCTCACATCCACTCGAGCCTTCTCCTGAGCAGAGCCTTTGCTGTGCAGAATAAAACAGAAGAGGCTTAGTTATTTCCAAGTGGAGATTTTCCCAACACTAGGAAGGAAAGGGAGAAGCTCTCCAGACTCTCTGTACAGCCAAAGGTTGTGGAGAGGCCAGGCTGCAGCCCCAGCACTGCCCTGTGCAGATGTTCCCACACCGAGGGTCCCTGGGCAGCTCTGCCCTCCCTCCTCTGCCTTGGATTTCCCATCCTTGGAGACCCAGGGCTGTGCATCCCGGCGTTAAGAGGTTTAAATGCTGCGTGGTTGCAGGGACCCTCCCAGGAGCGACAAACATCCGCTTCGCCACATCCTCTCTGCACTGCTGCTCCGTGGGGCAGGGGACGGGGGGGCGGCACTGGGTGAGAGAGCTGGTGAGAGGAGCAGCAGCTGCTGCCTACCTGGCCAGAGAGGTCACACAGCAGCAGCAGCCATTTCGGTACTGGCAGGAGCATCGCTCTCCTGAGCATCCCTGCAGCCTGAGAGGCAGCTCATGTCAGCCTGTGCTCTGGGCAGCACTGGGAATTCATCAGCAGTCATCACTGGAGACAGAGATGAGGATGAGAAGCTTCCATGAGCATGGAAGCCAACCATGGTGGCTCGCTCCTGATGGAACAATGTCAGCCACCCCTCACCAGACCCCCAGGCACCTTCCCCTCCCCAAAGAGCAGCACGGCAGACGCACAGCCCTGTCCTTCTGACCCCACCAGTGTGACCGGTGGTCCCAAGCCTGCCGTGGGAAGGCAGGTCAAGGTACATAGCCCACACAACAGCTCATCTCCTGCAGAAAGGGCTTGTTTGCTGTTTGAAAAGACCCTGATTTGCCTATGTGGAGAGGCTGTGGCACTAGCTGGGAGGGTGTTTCACTCTGAGGAGCTGGGAAGGACAGAAATGCAGTGTTTGCCATGGTGGATCCCAGCACAGGGACATTTGTTGTCCAGTTCTTTTAGTAAACATGTCTGATTTCTCCCTTCTGCAAGAATAAGCATCCACTCAGCATTCTCTTGCTCTGAGACTGTTTAATATTAAAGTCATGGAGAGGGGTAGGGTTAACACCAGCTAAAACGACCATTAAACACAGACAGATTATTTGTCTCCCATTCAAAGAATAACACAAAAACTGTAACAGACCATCCCTCCTCAACCTGCAACCTGCAAGCACCTCCACGGCAGCCAGCAGCCATCCACCACGTGCCAGGTGCTCTATTGTACATCACCCTAAAAATCCCTGGAGACGCAACTCTGGACACGGGATCCCGCGCCGATTTCCAGACTGAACACACCGGCTGGAAGATGTGCGTAAGGCTCGGTTCTCCCCAGCAGCAGAGGCTCTCGGGAAGCAGAGCGGGGGTTTTGGAGTGGGAGAAGGCGAGGTTTTGCAGTTGCTTCAGTACAGAGAGGAGGTGGCTGAGCTTTAGGGAAACGCTGTTCTCGTTTGCACTTCAAATCGTTTTTTCTCCGTGGTGCTCTTGCCTCCAGGCTGGTTCCCCCGTCTCTCTCCCCATCCATCAGCGGGCTGTGGCAAAGCCGATGCGATTGTTGTGCCGGTCAAATTTGGTGTAGTAGTGCCCGATGAAGCTGGCGCCCAGGATCCAAAGGGGACCGGCTGGGGGTGGGATGTCCAGCCCTGAGAAAGCCACCACACAGACATCCTCCCCGTACTGGGATTGCTGCAAAGAGGAGGAGATCTGTGCAGTGATGGAGGTGCCAGGAGGGAGATCTCTGCCGCAGCGTGATCCCCAGCTCAACACCCTCTGCTTGGCATCGCTGTTCCTTCTGCCAGGAAGGAGGATCCCTGCCTGTCTCTGCTCTTTGCGGCTCACCCCAAATCTCCCCCAAAAACCACCCAAGGAAGCAGCGACGCGTTGGTCTGGCTCATCTGAACACCTCTGCTGAACAGGAGGGTTGGGGGAAAACCAAGAAGCATTGTTCTGGGGCTCATTTCGGCTGCTTTAGGGGAGCCAGGAGGGTGCAGGATGCTGCAGGATGCTGCACCCCGAGCTGCATCGCTCTCCCCGGCAGACGCACCCAGCCCGGGGAGAGCCGCCCTCCCGCCCTGCACAGAGGGATGCAGCTTACCCGCAGGACGTAGGCTGGGCCGCTGAGCGTGTAAGCCTTCCCGCCCAGGTGGAAGGAGATGTTGGGCAGCTGAGGGACGCGGTCGCAGTCAACCACGTACTGCGGGGAGGAGGACAGAGCGCTGAGCCCCTTTCAGCTGGGGTGCAGGCAGCAAGGGGGCAGGGAGCGGGGCAAAGGGGGTTTGCTTACCTCTCCTTCGGCCATTTCCACTGCCCCGATGGCTTTCATCAGCACGGAGACGGGGCCGGCCGGGCCGGTGATGTAGGATGCTCCCGTGTCGACAGCCACTGAGCAGCCTTCCTTGCAGAACAGGATTTCAGCTCCTACCGACACCCTGGAGCGGGAGGGGAGACCCTCAGCCTCCTGCAGCCCTTGCAGCTCAGCTCCCAGGGCCATACAGACCCACAGGCAGGTGTGCCAGGTCTTCATCCAGGGAATATTGGCCAAGCAGAGCATCCGCTGCTCCCGGTGCCTCCAGGGTACAGACCGTCAAGGGGCACCGGGAACCCTCCCTTTGAGCCTCTCAAATGTGAAAGATAGGCTTCATCATGTGTGGGTTTTATTTCTTTTTAAAAAAAGGTAAACAAAGCAGAATTGTTTCGGTGCCTCATGCTCCTTCTGCAGGACCCAAGGGGGTTAAAAACTCTTCCACTGCAGCTTCCAAGCTGAATCAGCCCACGGTGCCACCCCCTCCGCATTGGCTCCTGGCTGAGTGTGGAGATGCAACTCAGCACTGCAGGAACCAGCCCCGCTCCCCTCCTGAGGGAAAAGCATCCTCCAGCAGCACCGACTGAACCCAGGCCTCTGTGGACCACCTTCCCCAGCACCCAGAGAGCTTTTCCCAGGCCCACCGTGGAGGTATGCAGGATGCGACCCGGTGCTGCGCAGACGCCTCACCCCTTCATGCTGATCTGCCAGTAGCCGCTCTTGCTGACGTTCAGGTAGTGGAAGTCTCCGGTGTAGTAGGTCGGGTCGCTGCCCCCGAGGATTATTTCCCCGCCGAGTTTCAGAGGAGTATTCCTAGAGTGCAAAACACAGCGGGGTGATTTCCCCACTTCGGCTGCTGTCCCTGAAAACCCATGGAGAAGGGGCTGGCCCCATCGCCAGGCTCTGCTGACCCCGTTAGCAGCGACGGAGAGCAAGTTGGAGCAGAAGAAACCCCGAGTTAGTTCAGAGGGGTGCGAGAGCTCGCATGCCGCATGCTGAGGTCTCCAAGCAGGTTGGTGCTGGCTCCTGCGCGGTGCAGGCATGCGGGCAGAACCCGGTGCGGTGCTGCTGCAGTGCGTGAGCTCCTACGGACCAGCGCCGGGCAGGGCTCGCCCGGGGCTGGCGCAGCACAAGTGTGGTCTGCTGCCCGGCTGCGGGGTGCACGGGTGGCTGTTAGTGGGTGCTGCCTCGAGAGCACTCGTGCTTTTCGTCTTCTTACTTCGAGGCGCTGCAAAGAAAGAGATGCTCTGTAAGCCCGTGGTCCCAGGGCAGCTGTGTCCCCAGGGTGCCAAGGGGACCCCAGAAGCACCCAGAAAAGGCTGTGGTTGCAGCCAGCATCATTAGGTTTTGTTCGTTATTGATGGATCCAGCTTTAGCTGAGGCAAAGAGCTACCACGCCTGCGTTAAGCACGCATTGGTCACTGCACATGGCCAGGCTGCTGTACCCGGGCGGTGGGGAGTGCTGGGGTGGGGAGACAGCGTTCCTGCTCTGCCAGGACGGGTCCTCCCGCTGCTCCTGGGGGGTTGGGTGCTGCTGGGAGGAGGGATGCTGGGGCACAACAGTTTGGGGCAAGAAATTAAAGGAGGTTTGGCTGCTGGTGCAGGTTTTTCTTCAATAGATTTTTGTTTGGTTGGGTTTTTTTTGTTTGGTTGGTTTTTTGTTGTTTTTGGTTGTGGTTTTTTTTTCTTTTTTTTTTTTTTTTTTTTTTTTTTTTTTAAATTTTCCCTGTAGATGAAACACTAAACCCACTCCTGGCTGTGATTGCTCCAGCCCCGCTAGCAGAGCCAGTGACTTTGTACAATCCGACAGTGACAAATGAGCAGGGAGCAGCTGCTCCCGGCCTCGGCACTCTCTGCCCAGCAGCTCCAGATAAGCATCCACCTGGCCCTGTCTCTTGTGCCGCCTCGTTCCACCCCAGCTCCTCCAGGCACCCTCCCCACGCTCGTGTCCTCCACCTCACCCCAGGTCCTGCAGCCCCAGCCACGGCTCATTCCCAATCCCGAGATGCAAACCCAGCACCCTCACGGTTGCGATGCTCACGCCCTGCAAAACAAACGCCTCCCCAGCCCCGGCTTCCCACAAGACCCACCGGCTGTAGTAGACGGAAAACACGTCCTCCTCGAGGATCTGCTGGGAGAGGATCCGGTCGAAGACGGGGGTGATGCCGTCAATGGCCTGGCTGGGGTAGCCCATCCCCAGCACACCGTCAAACCTGGCGAAGATGAAGGGGAAGGCAGGCAGCGCCGTCGCCTCGGCAAAGACCTGGATGATGGGGATGTCTGATACCTGGGGAAGGGCACAAGGGTCCTTGCAGGGAGCTGGGGGGGGGTAAATCCCCCAAAAAGCCCCCCTACTCTTGTGTAACTGGGGATGCTCATACAGGGGAGCAGAGCAACATGTTGGCATCTCCTTGCTGAGCTAGGTCTGAAAATTCACAGCACGCACTCACCATGACGATGTCCTGGCTGAGGAAGCCTTTGACGCTCCCTGTCCCGTAGCGGATAGCGAAGCCTGTGCCGTTGGCTATGTACGTCCGTGACTTGGAGGAGTCGTAGCGGCTGTGGGAAACTGGGCAGAAGGAGAAGATGTGTCAAAGAAAGTGACGAAAGTGGCAACAGCAGGACCGACTGAGGGTCTCTGCTTCCCCAGCCTCCATGGGATGATGAACCCACCCTGTCCCAGTGCCGGGGGACCAGACAGCAGCAGACAGACCCCGCTGTGCAACTGTAAGCCTACGCCAGCCTGCTTTGATCAGCTTTTGGGATGGAGGGACATGCCCACGTTCACTGAGCTGAAGATGGACGGGGGTCAGCCCCCATCCCGGGGTCCGGCCATGCCCCGCTACTCACCACAGGCGCTGTAGAGGGGGGAGCACTTGTAGGACGGCACCCACAGGTTTGCCGAGCCCGTGTCGAAGACCACCTTGAAGGTCTGCGCGGGGGTGCCGATGCTGATCTCACCGAAATACTGGGTCTGGAAGAGGCATGGCGTTGGGGGGCATCAATGGGGGGACAGCTCAGAGAGAAGGGGCTCGTGCAGACGCCAGTCCCCCAGCAGCAAATGCACCGTGGGGTGCAGCAGGTGGGACCCAGGGCCGTGTTGGGGTGACAAACCCCCACGGAGGGCCAGACTCACGTCCAGGTAGTTGGTGAGGAGGGTGGGAGCCGTCCCGTTTCGGGGTCCGGCCGTGCCGCTGCGCCTGCTCTGCCTCAGCTCCGGGAAAACGTCCGACACCTTCACTCCCATCTCCCGCAGCGTCTGCCGGATGGAGGGCATCCTGCGCAGGGCGATCCTGCCGGGAATGGGGGGCTCAGGGAGACCCTGCCCTCAGCAGGACACCCCCAGCTCCCCGACACCCCCTCCCCAGCTCTCCCGCTTTGGGAAATCCAGCCGGATGGCTCTAGATGGCAGCAGCTCCCCACTGCCACGGCACCCCAGCCCCACAGCGGCCCCGTGGAAGGAAGGGGGCATGCACCGCAGCCCACCCGGGGCAGGGACCCCACTGTGGGTGGCTGCTGCAGGAGGCACCGACCGACACCGGGCAGGCCCAGAGGGGCTGAACTCAGCCCCACATTTCGCCTCGACCCCCTTGGTTATGTGGGAGATGGGGCTGATGCTGAGCCATGCAGTGCTCAAGGGGAGAGAGGAAGAGGAGCAGGGGAGTGAGGAAGAGCAGATGTGCTAGCACAGGAGAGAAAAGGAGGAGGAAGGGGGTTTCCCAGCAGTAGGTACCGCAGGAGGAGAGTCCTGTCAGTCTTCAGGTCCAGCCCCAGCACCCAAAACCAAGGGGAGACAGCAGGACCCGCACCATCACAGGTCCCCTGCAACGCACACGCACGCTACCTCTGCAAAGCCTGGGCTGGCGAGGGGAAGAAGCTGGCACCCCAGGTCACGGCCAGGACCACCAGATACTGCTGCACCCTCCTGCTGCATCCGGCCTGCATCCTGCTCTCCCAGGGCAGCCGCCTCCTCGGCCAGCAACTTTGTTGTGTCCCGAAGGGGAGGATGCTTTTATAGCCTGGGTTTCTGCATCCTTGTGGGTTTCTCCTCCCCTCTGGCTGGGGGAGGGCTGGGGATCCCACGGGCTGGATGCTGTCTGTGAGGGTCCCTGCAGAAGGTGACGTGGCTGGGAGAGCCACGGGGGCAGGCGGGCACAGCTGGCAAGCGTGGCTGGCACAGGGAGCTGCGAATAGCTGGGAGCCACGGGCCCATGCTCCTTGGGGTTATTCGCATCACTGCCTGTCAGCACCCAGCCATCGCTAACACGGCGTGTGCGGGGCCCGGGCCAAACGCCTGCCGGTGTCAGTCAGGAGAGCTGGCAGGTGACGCAGACACAGGTGGTGGTGGCAACTCAGGTCTAGATGGCACTCTGGCCAAGGAGATGTCCTCAGGCTCCAGCTGCAGAGGAATGGAGTTTTCCCCAGAGGTCTGGAGGTGGGAACAGCAAAGGGTGCTCAATCACAGCCCACACAACCATCAACTTCAAAACCCACCAGAACCCACTGCCCTTACAGGGGCTGCTCTAAGCCTAGCGAGGGGGAAAAGCTTCCCCCAGCTCTGTTAAACCAGCGAGGAAGCACAGCCTTAACCAGGGCCTGGGGCAGAGAACAGCTAAACTCATTGCAGTTGTTGCGTATGATACAAGATGAAGGTATCAGCATCCATGGCCCGGTCAGGCACACTGAGACTGGGAGAATCAGTCTGTTCTCTGCCCTGTACAAGAAGGGTGTAGAGGAGCCCAGTGTGGCTCTGGGTGCCCGAGCTGCTGCGCCCATTCTGTCCTGTGTTTTGGAAAGGAGATGCTGTCCAAGAACCCCAGCGCTGGCTGCAGAGCACTCCTTCATACAAGGTGCATCACCAGTCCTCAGCGGCTGCGTTTCCCCAGGCAGTGCCCAGCTCGGGGCGGAGTGGGGATCAGGGCCCGTGGCTCTGAGCCCAGTGCTTGACCTCGGGGAACCTCGGTGGGAAATGACTGCAAAGGCAATAAAAATGTTACGGGAAGAAACCCAGTGACACACTTGCCCCTGCCTTGAAACCCCCAGCTACGCAACCGTGCTCCTGTTGCAAACAGGATTTGCTTAGGACATTCCTGTCACCCTTGCCCAGGTGACATGGGTGCTGGGGGGCTGAGGAGGACACCCCACAAGCTACACACAGTTCCCCTCCAAAACTGGGGCTTCAACGCCTCCTTTCCCTGTGGGATTTTGGCTGCGGCGCTTGGAGCCAGGGGAAGACTGACCTCGGCGGGCACTGAGGCTCTGCCCCACGGGTCTCAGCCCCGCTCCCCCCCGGCCCTGACGTCTTTTCCCACGCCAAACCCTGGTGCTGCGTCACTCCAGGGAGCCTCGTGCCCCGGCACAGGTTGCGGTGAGGCGCAGAGGTCAGGAGGCAGCAGCTCAGCCCAGGAGCCGCAGTGATGAGGAGCAAGCCTGGCAGGGAGCCACTGGACATAAATCCCCTTTCCGGGCATCTCGCAGGCTCTGCCTGCTTTGCCGAGCTCCATTCCCAAAAGGAGAGGCCGGGGCTGCAGTGTGACTTCAAAGGAAAGGGGCTACGTCAGCCGGGGGAAGTTGGTCCCAGGATGCAGGGCCACGGGTCTCTGGCGTTTCCAGCTCCACTTTAACCCATGGCCAAGGGATGCACGTCTGCAGGAGCCCCGTTAGATGCTCTGGGCATGGCTTTCCCCGGGAGGGTCAGATGGGCTCCATTCCTATGGGGTAGCCAGACTGGGATGCAGGATGCAGCTGGGAATCACAGGGGGCTGCAGGGAAGAGGCAGCACGAGCTTGCTCTGGTCCCCAAGGAAGAGAGCCCTTCCCCACCGGGGGGGGGTGGCACCACAGCCCTTTTGAAGGGAAACCAAGGCATAAACAGGCAAAACCAACTTACCCAGGCCCATCAGAGAAGCGAGGGCCATTGCCTTGCAGCGGCTGGTGACCCGCCTCGCTGGCAGCACCAGGGCTTGGGAATGCCCTGCAGAGCAGGACACCTTCCTCCCTGCAAGGAAAATCCCCGTGGAACCTTTTCCGTTCACCTCCACCAGCAGCAAGCAGGGATGAGCAGCTGGTGCACGGCAGCAGTGATGGAAAGACCTGAGGCAGGGCTTTAAATAACCTGCAAAGGGTGTGCTTGTGCCCGGGGCTGTAGGAACCAGGGGAGGGGGAAGGAGCATCAATGCTCTGGCTGGAAGGGCTGAAAGCAGGAGCAGTGACAAGGAAGGACATCAGCCAGCTCTGGGACCACACTGGTTTTATCCCCAGCCCTTCAGGAGGCCCAAGCCCTGCAGGGAGGATGCTTAACTCTTCCCACGCAGCCTCGAAGCATCACCTCCCTTGGATGTGCAGAACCTCCCCGCTTGGTCTGTGTGCTTCTGGGGGAGACCTGTTGCAGTTTGCTGCAAAGGGCCGGGGTTTGGTACCATTACATCTCCTACACAGAGCAGCTTGTCTGGAAATAGCAGGGAAACGCTTTTATTTCCCCACCTGCTTTCAGGGAGTCAAACCTTTGAGCTAAGAGTGATTTCAAGGAAAATGCTTTCCAGAGAAAAACAAATGCTTTCCTGCAAGATAAAAGTGTTTCTCTCTGGTGTTAGGCTGAACAAGTGCATTTCTTAAAATAAAGTTTGAAACATTAAGTGCTTCCCTCTCTAAAGAGAATCATTAGAAAGTTTTACCAAATGGCCTTATTTCTCGAGGGATCTGTTAAAACAGAAAAAGAGGCAGATGTATTTCTGTTCTTCCCACACATTTTACGCTTTTCTAGTTCATGAGTTTGTTGCTAGTAAAAACACACAAGGCTTGTGAGGATTCTTGTTCCAGATGACCGAAAAGCTCAAGCACAGAAGCAACTTTTGGGAAGGACTTAGGGGAGGCTCTGGGTGGCACCGACACCAGGGGAATTTGGCCATTGACGTCAGCAGAGCAGGGGCTTCACCCGAAATGTTTGCGTAAAACCAGAACTACTCTGGCAGGGCACAGCGAGATCGCAGTTTACGGAACCAGGGGGAAAGCATTCCCCTGCAATAAGTTTTGGAAAGGCAGGCTGGGGAGAGCAGCACCAGCTCCAGCTCACTGCTCTATCCCAGAAGCAGCTCACAGCCGTTCCCTGGGTGGCCTTGGAGCATCCCTCACTGCCACCCCGGGATGATGCTGTATCCCAGCTTACAGCACCTTACAGCAGCCGGGGCACGCACCCTGCTCATCCCATGCTGGCTGCCACAGGGACAGGGGTATTAAACAGCAGGAATGACCTTATCCTGCCATGATGGCTCTAGGACCATCCCTCTTCCTCCTGGTGAAATCCAAAAGATGAAGCTTGACCAGAAGTTACTCTACAGCCCAAGTTTTCAGCAAAGACAGGAATTGCTGCTGGCTACTGGCGAGGCTGCAGCCCTCACTTACCTGCATGATGTCCAAGCCCGTACTTCCTCTCCCATCCCTCCTCCGCAAGCAGCTGCCCAGCTCTCACTCTGCTCCAAACCCCTCCATTTTGTCACCAAAGCTGGCCCTGGTACCAGCAGGACAGAACTCACCTCCACCTTCCTCCTCCCCACAGCCAAAGCCAGGCTCATGCTAGTTTCTAGCTTGCTTTTTTTTTTTTTTACCCCTCTTGAAAGCCTCCCACTGCAAACTGCACTTTAAGTAAACACACCCCACCAAAACCAGCAGCAAGGGAGCAGCTCCCACCCAAACCAGACCAGACCTCCCAGGGACACAAAACAACCAGACCCAGCTTTAGCAGGGGGCTGCCCTCATTTATACCCGGGAGCTTGCCCTCTGCAACCCGGGGCTCAAGCAGGCTGCTGGGTGCCCAGATGAGTTAACCCACATCAGCTGAGCTGTGGGAGCAGCTCCCAGCTCCGCTTTCACCTGGTGCAAACCCACCACAAGCCTGGGCACGGGTGCAATCCCTGCCGAGTGCCAACAGGCACTGCCACTGCGCTTCAATCAAGAGGGAACAGGTTTAAAGCAAACTCCTTAATTAATTCTTGCAAGTTAAGAATGGTATCTGCACGGGGACCAGCCTTGATGTGATTGCCTCGGTTTAATTAAACTCCTGCTTGCACGCAGCTTCCCAAGTGCTCGTAGGAACCTGGCTGGCATCCATCTAGCTTGTGTCTCTGATCGCACAGACCGAGTTATCTGACCAGTTCTCTGGCGGTTCTCCTGGGAAGAGGAGTTTCTGCAGCCCGAACAAAAGAGCTCCTTGAAAATCATCTGAGGTTGAGCAAGGAGAGCTCTGCACTGACCTCAGGTTCCTGCCTGCCGTGAAGTTCTTCCTGCGAGGAGCCAGCCCCTCACACTGGGCGATGCTCATCCTCCAGAGCATCCGGCAGCGCGGGTCCTGCCTGCAGCAGGGTTTAAAAGCACCTGATGTACCTGGGCCTGAAGAGTTCTTGAGGCCAAATCGGCCGTGAGAGGACACAGAGAGGCCATGGTGGGCGATGTGATGTGATGGGGTCCCCAGCAGCCAGCCAAAACAGCTGCTTTCTGTCCCTACAGAAAAAAAAAAAAGAGCAGCAGCTTCCCATCACCATGTGCTGGGGCTGTGAGGATGTGTGGCAGACGAGAAGGCACCCACACTGGCCTTGGGGTGGCCATGGGGTGCTGGAGATGTTCCCCTGGCTCCAGGCCTGGCAAAGCTGTCCTGGTGCCCACCATGACCGCAGCTCCCAGCAGCTCCATCCTGCCAGGCAGCAGCTGGCAGGTCCAGCTCTGCTCCCTCCCGGCCGCATCCCGCGGGAAACAGGTCTATGGGAAACGCAACTCCTGGCCCATAATGCTCAGAGATACCAGCACTGTGACTCTGTGTTTGCTCCAGACCCAGCTCCCACCCCAGCATCTCGCAATTAATTAATAACCCCAGATGTCGTTTGCTGTTTCATGGTTGCTGAATTTCGACGGGGTAATTTACTCTCCTCCGATCAGGTCATGAAATGTTGATGTGGTTTAATGGGTGTTTTCCTAACCTCCCCTGCCCTCTCCTGTGGCTGCCCGGGCTCTGCTCTCCGCAGCCCACATCCCCGTGGGATGCGTGGGAAGGCAGCACCACGGCCACTGCCTGCGAACCAGGGCTGCCCGCACTGGCTGGGGCTCGTGGCCAGGGCAGCTGGGGCCATGGCCACTGGAAGGTCCGCATGCCATCTCCAGCCATGGCCATGGGAACATCCTTGTGCCATCTCCAACCGTGTCCATGGGAAGGTCCCCGTGCCATCTCCAGCTGTGTCCATGGAAAGGTCCCTGTGCCACCTCCAGCCTTGGTCATGGAAAGGTCCCCGTGCCATCTCCAGCTGTGGCCATGGGAAGATCCCTGTGCCATCTCCAGCCATGGCCATGATGCCTCTTGGTGGCACTAATAGATGCCAGAGCTGGAGCAAGCCCTGAACCACAGGAAAGGAGCATAGTCTGCGTTTGCTCTCAGACACATTTTTTAATCAAATCTTTCAACAAGGGAAGACAAAAATAATAAAATAACGCTAATAATTCCAGAAGCCTGTCTGGCACAGCATTTGGTCACTGAAGCCTCGCTCAGAAGCTGCTTGCGGGAGCCCCGTGGGGCAGTGAGGCACTATCCCCACAGTGGGGGTGGCTCTGGCCGGCACTGAGGGTCCCGGGGCCAAGAGAGGTGACAGCGCATCGCAGGGCAGGTGGACCCAGGGCTTGGTCGCGCTGTCCCGTCTCCAGGCATGTGGCCCATCTTGTAGGTCACACCACAGAGCTGCTGTCTCCCACCTTCTGCAAGAGCTGCAACAGGGACAGATCCTGATTAGCAGGAAAATCCCCCAGTGCATCCTTGGGGGCTGCGGAGAGACTGCGGTGACCTTCCCTGTCTGGTCCCAACCACAGCGGTGGGGATGGATATTCTCCAAGGACTGCAAACCCCAAGGGTCACATCTGCCCAGGAGAGTCATGCCCAGCACTCTGCTCACCTTGCTCAGCACGGGGATGTTTGCCAGCGAGCCCAAAAACCCAAAAGCCACCGGGAAAAAACTCCTGCATAAAAAAAAAAACAAACCTCTATTAAGCCCTGTGCCAGGATTTTGCTGGGATGGGAGCAGCAGGGGCTCTGCCAGGGCTGGAGGGCATAAGTATCACCCAGCTCCTATTCTCCAGCCCCGGGCCCCCACGCCATGCTGGGACGGCCAGGCATGGTGGGACGGACCTGAAGAGGGTGACAAAGCCGTAACCCTCCAGCAGCATGCCCAGGAGGGGCCACCGCATGAGGACGATGAGGACCCCTCCAAAGAAGAAGCTGGTGCCCTTCAGCTTTGGCCGCTGGAAGAAGAAGGTGAAGGTCCTCCTGAAGCCAATGATGAAGACCAAGCCGGAGAGGAAGAGGATCTGGGAAGATGAAGGGGAGTGGGTCAGAGAAGCCCTGCCCGAATGGACCCTTGGCTCCATTCTGGGCATCAGTGCCCATGGTGGGGTGCCCCGGCCCCACTGTACTCACGTTCCCAAAGGCCAGCAGCACTGAGTCGAAGTACAGGAGCACCCCAAAAAGAATGAAGAAGAGGCCAAAGCCGACCAGTCCCACGCCGATCCCTACGGAGGACAGGAGGGCTGAGGCAAGGGCTCGGACACACAGCTCAGGTCCCACCTCGGGCTGTGGTCATGCTCCTTGGCACCTCCCTGGCCCATTCCCTCCCAGAAATGTGTTTTGGGTTTGTCTCCAAGGCTTAGAAACAGCCTTCCCATCTGCCCAAACCTTGGGGAGGCTGTTGGGTGCCCCAGAATCTCCTCTAGGCTGTCAGATAAAGAGTAAACCACAAAGGAAAAATAAACGGGAAGGTCATCTCCAGCACTTTTCTGAACAGTGGCACAAAGGGTGTTGGTGCAGGCAGTGGGTGATGCTCTACGGTAGAGCCAGGCACCTCCCTGGTTGCTGTTCCCCACGCAGACCCAGGGCAGATGGTGAGGGGCAAACCCAGCTCTGCAGGACCCCAGTGCTGGTCCCCGGAGTGCTCCCACCACATCCCCTCACCCCAGGACAATGCTGGCCGTTGCACCCTTTCTCTGCCCCGACCAGCAGCCTCCAGCCCTGACTCCATGCTGCTGAGCATCCCCACGGATGGGCATCGCCTCCGGGTCGCAGCCACCCCAGCCCACCCACCCGCTTACGCTGGAAGTCGGTCAGAGGCACCATCTTGGTGGCGGCGGGACCGGGGCGAGGCCGGCTGCCGTTCCACGTGCCTCCCCGGCCGTGACCCTTGGAAAGGCCTTTAGCCCCCACGTCATCCTGCAAATCATTAACGGCCTGGCAGCGCCTGCCCCGCGGCAGCAACACCTCCTTCGAGAGGGGGATGCGATGGCCGGGCATCGCTGCAGGGTGACATACAGAGGGGCTGGTGGCCAAGGGTCCCTGCGTGGTCCTGCCCTCCCTTGGAAGGGATGGCTTGGAGCAGTCCCCAAAATTGGGGGATGCACGCGGCTGTGGTGTCCGAGTGGTACCTGGGGCACTGTGAGCCCCCAGATGTGAGCCCAGCTCCCCACGGCGTCATCACTGGGGCATCAGCAGGGTCCCCACGTGGCACGTGCCACCCCCGAGCCACCCACCCCACAGGGACCTCCACACCCACATCCCTCGGGAAAGGCTGTGGGGACCAGCTCCACACATTTACAAACCATCCCCTTCCATGCCTTGGCTTTACACCAACTGACCAGGTACAAATATGATTTTTATTCCTACAAATAACTAAAATAAACTCCCGTGGGAAAACAACCCCACGGAACCAGAGCAGACGGTGCCACCAGCCCTGGGGTCAGCTAGGGGCAAGATGAGACCCTTCCTTACCAGCAGCTACTCACCCACCTGATATTAAATTAATATCAAAGTTGTTATTTGAGGTCACCTCTAGACAAAAGATGCTGACGCCTCGTTGTTTCTTAGATACTTTTATTTCTCTAACACTAGCAAAAAATCCCAGGAAACAAATGCCTCCCTTCCCACCCTCCCCAGTGCATAAATAGATTTCCTCCCGATGCAAATCTGTTCTCGGTTACAAGTCACTGGTATATGAAGTGTTATGAAAAATAATAACCAAAATAAAATTAAGAATTAAGGTTTTTTTGTTTTAAAAAAAACACAACATAATGACCACCAGGTTCCACAATGGGGCAGCCATGGGGGTCCCGGTGCACCGGGCTGGGCTCACGCTGAGCCGGAGCTTGCCGGCAGCTTTGGGAACGCCGGGATCAGGAGCACTGGGATGCTCCTCACCCCTTCCAGTCCCCAGAGATGGAAGGAATTGCTGCCTATGGATCTGCCGGTCCCCGGCGGAGTCCCCACAGCCGGTGTAAGCGGGGTCTGCCCCGGTTACACGAGCTGGGGAGCCCGCCCCGGCCGCCACGCCACTGCACTCAGGGGGAGGGAAATAAACGCGTCATCTCTTAAAACTTACAGTCTCTTTATATTTTATTTTAAATAAATTTGCTTTTAATAAAAGCAGAAAAAATATATATATTTTAAATAGGTTTTTTTCTTTTCTTTTTTTTTTTTTTTTTTTT
>JAAGAY010148100.1:0-32704 GCA_011801015.1 Ardeotis arabs | reverse complement strand
CCCTAGGATGGAGGGAGGATGGGATGAAGTAGGAGAGAAGAGGTGCTTACTTCATGGCTCAGACACGCATAAAATGGCTGTTGTCGGCGGCGCGGGATGTTTCAGACGAAAGGGGGTTGGTCGGTGGAGTCGGGGAGGCTGGGGAGGTGGGAGGGCTTGGGGTAGCGCATTGAGCTGGAAACAAGAAATGGGAGAAGGGCGTGAAGAACACAAGCTGCCGGCAGCAGCGCGGGGAAGGAGGTGACCCAGCAAGGTTAGCAGAGGGGAGGAGACGGAGAGGAAGGAAGAGAGGGGAAGCAAGCACGGTCAGGACAAACAGCCACAGCGGCGTGGGGCCACGGCACGCACACGTGAGCTCCCCGCAGGGCTCCTCATGGACGAGGCGCGGCGTGCCACCACGCTCGCTTGGGTACGGGCACGACCAGGCGCTCCCATCCCACGAACGCTCCTCGACAAGGTGCCAAGACCTGAGCGCTCCATTCCACGACGCTTTGCAGGGGAAGGAGGACCCAGGCACTGCAGGCAGGGTACCGGCAGCCACCGGCATCACCAGCCTGGCTCTCCCACTGCGCAGGGACGCCCTGCGCCAGGATGGATGCATCCCGCTCTCCTGCTCGTATCAGCCCCTCGCTCTTGCTGCCTGTCCAGCCCATCAGCTGCTTCTGCATCCAACCTCGCCCTGCCTGCTCGGCATGTCACGCTACCTGTGGTCCGCTCTCCAGCGGGGCTGGTGGGCTCCGACCCTCCGCGCCCACCCCGTGCCTTACCCGAGAGCATGCGGCCCCGGCGAGAGGCCTCAGCAGCCAGAGCGCATGAGATCTCTATCCTCTTCTCCTGCTCCTGCAGCTGGGTCTCGGGGTCCTGGGGGGCGTCCAACTCCCCCTCACTCAGGGGGATGACGTTCTGCAGGCTGCGCAGAGCACGCGGCATTACCACTCGTGCCCAGCCTCAACGGGACAGTGGGGGACGGCCAGGGTGGTGGGGTGCACCCAGGGACACCCAGCGTGGGCAACAGGCACGGCAGCCTCACCTGGATTTGGCAATGAGGGTCTTGATCCTCTCCACCTTCTTCTGCTTCTCCTTCATCTCCTCGGGGCTGAGCGGCGTGTCGGGCTCCAGTTCGACGTACCGCTCGGGGATAAGGACTTTGTCCGGCGTGGAGAGCTGGGCGCAGTGGCAAGGGCTGAGCCAAGCGCCAGCGACCTGTCCCCGCATCAGTGCCCACCCCCTCACTCCCCCCAGCTCCCAGCACCCGCCTGGGCACGGCCAGTGGCTCCGGGATCCTGACGGACGCAGGATGGATTGAACCCCCAGTGCAGGGTGCAGAGGAAGGCATGCCCCGTGCCCAGGCTCCCCCGGGACAGCCCGTCCTCACCTCCTTGTTGATGTCCACATCGTAGTGCTGCGGCTCCAGCTCCATCTTGCGCAGCCGGGCGATCTCCTCCTGGGGCGTCTCGTAGACCTTGGCGGGGTCGTCGGAGCGCAGTGCTGCCTCCAGGTCGGAGATGTCCACCTCGTGGATGCTGCGGTGCCGGCGTACCTGCGAGGGACCCCAGCCCCGCTGAGCCCTCTCGGGATGGCACGTTGTCCCCTGCCCCAACGCCCACCCCCTTCCCCAGCCCCCAGTGTCCCCTCTGCTCCGTCAGGGACCTCAAGCACAACCTGAGGCTGCTTTGCCCAAGCCCAGCAGCCGGTGCAGGGACTCACCACCTTGTAGGAGGTGGGTGCTTTCGTGCCCGGGACGTCGGGCTGCTGGCTGCTGGGGAGCTGCAGGCTGCGCCGCTTCTCCTTCATCGAGCCGCTCTGGTGCCGCTTCATGCGGTCGAGCTGCTCCTCCACGCTCATCTTCACCTTCGTCTCGGTGGCAAACACGGCGCTCTTTGGTCTCTCCTGGGGAGAGCCCAGCCCCATGGTCACGCGCCCCTTCCCGCAGCAGGGCCCAGCCCCATCCACCCCAGTGCTGCAATGCTCATCCCGCTCCTGGGGTAGGGGGAAGGTGCCAAAATAGCCTGGGGGGTCCCGAGGATGCGGAGATGCGGAGCCATGCAGGGATGGGATCCCCTATCCGCTGTGACACAGCCCCCACCTTTGCTAGCCCAGCCCCGCTGCCCCACGCAAGCCCTACCCGGGAGCTGAGCCCGTTGGCCATGCCGCCGGCGCTCCTCCTTGGCACGCCGGCCGCGGGCACCACCTCCTCCTCCGCCGGAGACTTGGTCCTGGGTGGAACGATGCCCACTGCGGAGAAAACCAAAACGCCAGGCTGAACCCCTGCGGGGACCAAGGGCAGGGTCCCAGCAAGACGCTGGGTGCACAGGGAGCCTGCTGGAGTGGGACTTGCTGGCCCTGGTGCCATACCCTTGTTGAGCGCCGCTTGCTTCTCCGCTTCCGGCTCCTGCCGGCTCTGCGGGAGCCCCTCGGCCGGGGGTCCGGGAGGGACTGGTCGCTGCACCTCTTTCTTGCTCTGCTCAAAGCTCGTCTTGGGCTGTGGGGGAAAACAGGTTCCTGGTGAGACCCCGTCCTGCCTGGGGACAGACCTACTGCTCTCCGCAGCCACGGGGTGACACACAGCCTGCAGATGTGCTCCCAGGATGGGATGGACACACGGACACCAGCCTGGCGGTACCAGTGCACTCCAAACATGTGGGGAGACGGGCTGCCAGGGCTCTGCGTCTCTCGCCCCCGCTACGCCCCAGCCCATCGAGGCTGTGTGTTGGTCACTGTCCCTGCAGGAAAAAGCTCCCTGTGGGGGTGACGATCCCACCACGGCTTGGAGGTGGCACCTGGGAGCTCCAGGACAGGGACACCCTGGCTGTGCGCTGAGCTCCAGCGAGATCCCATGCCTGTGGGGTCCCACGGGGGCAGAAGTCAGGGCAGGCACCGTGCAAAGGGCCATTCTTGGGGTCCTTCCCCTCCTACATCCCCAGGGCACAGCCTGGCCAGGGGCCGGGCACAACGGAGGGGTATGGCACCAAGCCAAGGAGCCCAGCATGGCCCTGTCAACCTCCCTGCGCTCCTCATGGAGACCACGCATCCCGACACCCTTTGCACCCCACGGATCCACAGCAGCCATGGCACCTGTGCCGCCCTGCAGCCGCACGGGGTCCGGAACCCTTCCCGACTCAGCACGGCCACCACACGCATCCTCATCCCCTGGCCGCTTGTGTCTGGCTGTCCAAACCTGACCCCTTCCCCTGGCTGGAGCACGGCCGAGACATCACCAGGAATTCCTAAATCCAGGTCTGTCCAGGAGCTGGGGGGTCAGGGGGGTCATCCCCATCGGCCGAGGATGCCAGTACCGCATGGCGGGGAGCGGAAGGACAGCGAGAGAGGCGAGGGCGGAGGAAAGCAGAGGGGCTGACAGTGGGGGCTGCAGCAGCTTCGGGGGCTGCCCAGGAGCCGGTCCCTGTCCTGAGCGAGCGTGGTGGGTGCTGCATGTGGGTGCAGGGGACCTGGCAGGGACAGGAGGGACACGGCGAGGCCGGGGGGACATTGCTGCTCCCTTTGGAGAGGGCAGGTACCAGCCACGTCCTGGTGCCCACCAGCCAAGTGCCACCTCCACGCTGTCCCTGTTCCCTCTGCCAGGGCAGAGGTTGGGCAGCCCCATCACCCGTTTTGTCCCAAAGCCCTGCCAGCTGATGTCTCGGGGAGGAAGAGGAGGGGGCCACCGCTGCGGGGCTGCTCTGGAGAGGTTTTGGTACCTGTCCCCTCTTCGCCTCGCTGCCTTGCTGCCAGGAAGGGGAAGTGGGGTACGGCCAAAGGCGGCTGTCGCCGGGGAGCGGAGGGACGGTCGGAGGAGACTCCAGGGGTACGTAGGACTTGGGGAGGGGAGGTCGAGGCGGGCCCGGTTCCTGGGGTGGAGAGGAGCGTGAGGCGTGAGAGCAGAGACGCTGAGAGCCGGGAAGGAAGAGAGAGTTAGAAAAAGATGGAGACAACACACAGTGGAAGCGTCGAGCCAAGGAAGGGAGGAGGGAGAGCAGCCGGCCGCCACCCCCGTGGTCTCTGTGTCCCCAGTTTGGAGGGGACAGCGCTTCCCACCGCCCACACTGCCCTGCGTCTTTCCAGGGCAGCGGGGCCAGGCAGGGCTCAGGGGCTGCCCAGGTGAAGGGGTCCCCAGCTTGGGGCTGGCAGCCCCCAGGAGACATTGGCACCACCTTTGTGCACCCAGGTGGGGTTGGGGAGTCCCCAAAATCCACCCTAAATTTCACATGGCGGCCACCATGGCGGCAGCAGGAGCTGGTCCTGAAGCCAACGGCTGGAGCTGAGCATCTCTGCCCCCGGTGCCCATCCATCCACCGAGAGTGAGGGCTCAGGCCAGCCCGTGAGCCAGGCTGGGGACCCGACGGTGGCAAGGGGCTCCCTAGGGACCCCCTGGCGCACTCACCTCGCCAGGTCCTGGCTTGGTGGGCGAGCCCTGGGAGCCGGAGACGAGGGAGAAGGGGCTGAGGGGGCTGGTGAGGCTGGCCGAGCTCAGGGGGCTGGCAGGGCTGTTGGAGCTGTACGTCCCCGAGGGGCCGATGGCCGCTGTGGAGAAAAGCCAAAATAAGTGGGTGCACCTCCCTGAGCGGGTGCTGCCGTCAGCCTCACGGCCCAAGCAACGGCACGCTGGGGTTCCTGCTGCGCAAGGGCAGGGGATGGACCCCGCTCACCTCTGTGCTTGGCAGTGTCCGTGCCGCGGGATGGGTTGTTCTTTCTCAGCCCCTCCATCACGTCCTGGATCCGCCAGATCTCCTTCTGGATCTGCCGGTTGAGCATTTCGTTCTGGAGGGGAGAAAAGGCAGTGGTCAGAGCGGCTCCCACCCACCTGTCAGCCCCGCCGCACCCCAACCCCGCACCGTGGGACCCACAGGTGTTCAGCTGAGGCAGACACAGCCCCGGGACGGGGTCAGAGCCATCACATCTGTGAATTGACTCCTGTCAGGAGCCACCGTTCTACTGCTGGGCTGCAGCTCTTCCACGGCACCCACGGTTCCTCAGCCCCTCAACCCTCACCCGTGGCCAAAGCTGGACACCAAGGGCTCCACATAGAGCAGCCACTGGCAAACTAGTTCCATGGGGCTGAAGGAACCAGAGGGGCTTCCACTCCAACCAAGGGGACCTCGAGGATGGCAGGGGGACGCTGGGGCCGGCAGGGTCCCGCTCACCTGGATGTCCAGGTTCAGCTGCTCCCAGAGGTCATCGTGCAGGGCAGACACCTCGCTCTCCAGGCTCTCGTACTCGGCAGTGCTGTTCGCCAAGGCCTGGGGGGGATGAGGTGGGTGGGTCAGGGGGGTCTTTGGCAGGTTTCTCCCTCCCTGGTTGGCAGCAGCCCTGGCCAGCACAGCATGGGAGCACTTGGGAAAGCATGAGGATGCTGCACCACACCATGAGGGTTCACTTGCTTTGTCCCCACGGAGGGACTTCGGCTTGTCTGGGTCCCCTGCCAGCCGAGGGGATTTCCCTTCTTGGGTTTTTTTTTTTTCCAAAGGGAGAAAAGAGATCGCGGTTGGTGGGGGAGACAGTCCCATGGCCAGGGAGGGAAGCGGAGGGGAACTGGTTACCGTGCTGGCCTGCGACAGCTCCACGCGGATGTTGATGAGCTGGTTCTGCAGCGACTCCTTCTTGTGCAGCAGCTTCTCCGGATAGGCGGGCTGGCTCCCAAACATCTCCAGCTCCTGGTGCGTCCCCATCAGGGCACTCTCCAGGCTCTCCTGGGAGGGATGGGATGGAGATGCAGCTGTGAGAGCCTGGCCGGTGCAGGAGCTGCGGTTCCTCTCCTGAACAGGCCAGTAACACACGGGGAGTCCTGGGACAGTGGCATGGCCAGGGCATCTCCCCCAGCTCAGAAATGTCCCTGCTGAGCTGTCCCCAAGAGAGGAGGACACATTGCTTCCTCACCATGAAGGTGCTGCCTGGGCACGGCCATTGCCATGCAGCCGGATTCATCCCCAGATGGCCGCCGGAGCTGCTCACCACGTACCTTCTCCGCTCGGAGCTGCTGCACCAGCCTCTCCTGCTCCCGCAGCACCTTGTTCTGCTCACAGAGCTTCCCCAGCAGCTTCTGTCCCGGGGAGGGAAAGAGAAAGGGAGGAGAGGATGAGAGCCCAGCGATGGGGTGCGCAGGGGGTAGCCGTGCGAACGGCTCTGGGCTCAGCTGGGAGAGATGGGACGCAGCCGGGACACGGCCCGCGGGGTTGGTTTGATGGGACAACACGTGGTCCCGGGGACGGTTTCCAGCCCGCCGCTCTGATTGTGGGGACTCCAGCCCTGGCCAGGGTAACACTGGCCAAATATGGATGTGGAGCAAGACCGCAGCGGAGGATTTATTCCCCCAAGCAGCACACACCACACTTGGGGCAGCAGCAGGTCCCACCCTGGCCATGCGGGAGCGCTCGGCACAGCTCTCCCTGCGGGGATAGCAGCCCTGTGGCAAGGGATGGGGACAACGGCACGGGGCAGAGGTGGGACACGCAGGACGGACGGATGCTCTTACATCGGTGTCTTGCTCGCTTATCTTGTAGGCGTGCAGTGTCTCTCTGTAGGCCTCCGGGAAGGGGGTCACCTGCAAGCAGAGCATGGGGTGAGCCCGGCTCCGGGAGCCCCTGGGAAGGGAGGCAGCTCCCAGCCCCTCTTCCCCATCCCCAAGAGCGGGGAAGGAGAGGCAAGAGCCGACCCTCCGGAGGTGGTGGATGCTCGGCATGGCCAGGCAGATGCCGGCATTGGTCAGGAGGCAGCAGGAGCCGCAGGCAGTGTGGGATGTCGGTGCTGGAGCTTTCGCCCTGGCCGTGTCCGGTGAAAGCTCAACCTCCCTCCCAGTTCCCAGCCCTGGTACCACCAGAATCAGCCGGAGACAACCTCTCCGCAGGATGCCACGAGCCAAGTCAGAGACGCCTGGTGAATCATTAACTGCCTAGCGTACAACTGCCACCGTTTCAGGGAAACAGAGGCAGAAGGACTGAGCTGTAACCCCACAGCGGAGTGGAAACACCTATAAATCAGCAGCTGTGTGTTTACCATCCGGCTCCTCCGTGAGTCACTTTCCTTTCCTGGAAATCTAAATTACTAATGGAACCTCACCAATTAAATGCCTCCAAGATCTCCAGATGAAAGGTGTAAGATAGGAAGGAGGGGATGATTATTGCTAGAAAGCAAGACGCTGCTTCAGAGCCACTTAAAACCATCGGACAACGCAAACAAAATGTTGATGCCCGGGGGCGGCTGGGGGCAGAACCTCGCAGATAGGGATGCCGCTGCCTTTAATTCACCCCACACCTTCTCCTTTTATTATATCGACTCACGACGGCAAAAAGCGGGTGAGCAAAGCACCTGAATCCAGCCCAAAAGAGGACGAGAGTCCACGCCCACTGTGTCCCCACCTTGTGTTCTCGGCACAAGGATTTACTGGCTCACGATGGCTCATGGATGGATTAGCAAAGCCTGTGATGGACTAGCGGGTCCCCAAGAGCGTGATGTGCCGGAGCCGCATGGATCCCGGAGTCCATATGAGTGGGAATGGCAGGAGGTGACCTCGGGAATGGAGTGGGGGGTGGCCGGCGTGGCTGCCATGCACGAGCCATGCACGGCCCTGCGGCCGGAGCCTTACTTGCATGTAGAGCTGAGCCCTAGGTGGGGAGGTCTCCACCATCCTGTTGACCATACTGATCAGGGTTTCGCTCTCGCTCATCTGCGGCAGACAGGGAAGGAAAGGTCAGAGGTCAGCGGAGATGCGCTCCCGCGCTGCGGCGCTCGGATGCCAGCGGGGTGGCTCAGTCCAGGACCCTCGGGGCATTGGGCTGCAAGATGCCACCTCCAAGAGATGTCCCAGGGGCTGCCCCCGGGCTGCTGCTGGTCCGTTTGGTGCAGTCAAGAGCATCCTTTGCTGGTTGCATGCCCTGGAAACTTTGTTGAGGGGAAGACACAGATAAAACGGAGCCAGTTCCGAGCCAGATGGCAGCAAACTGCACACACAGACACAAGCTCGCACAGAGACGCCCGCGGCTGCAACGCGCAGCATGGTCCCAGCAGACAGACAGACGGGCCCCACTCCTCGCGCTGACAAATGGCTTGGTGCCCTGCCCTCACGGTGGAGCCGGGGCTGGGATGGCCCCGCTCAAGGCACAGACGAGCTCCGAGTGTAGGGGAAGGTGACTGAAGCCCGGAGTTGGGGTCAGCAGCATCCCCATCTCCAGCCCAGCAATCTCCCGTGGTGTTCGCCATATCCGTACCTCCCCGGATTGCAGCCGGCCGGCACCGCTGTGCCAAGCCCTCCGTGGGAGCGGGACCGACCCCAGCCCCGTTCACATCCCTCTGACCTGGCGGGTTTTGCTGTTCTGATGGCACTGCGGCCAGGACGCGCGGCCGGCAACGGCCACAGGGTCCCTCGGTCCTGCACGGTGGAGCAACTGGAACCAGCAGCTTCACTGCGGGAGCCCACAGCCCAGCCCAGCTGACGCAAGGGAAGCCCCATGCGCTCCACAGCCACGACCCTCAAGGTCCAAGGAGCGATGGCAGTTTAAGCACAAACCAGGGACCAAACCCCAACTGGGGGCAGGTCAGCGAGGCAGGGTGCAGCCAAGGGAGCCGTCCTCGCGACCGGATGAGTGAGGAGAGACAAAATAAAGCAGCAAGCTGTTTGAAAAGAGATGCTCGACAGCATCACTCCGAATGAGTCTCTCCAGAAGTCAGCGGGAGAGGAGGAGGAGAGGCAGAGCCCTTTTAGGGAGTGTTTTAAAGCGCCCGGGAGGGCAAGCGTTGCCGCCAACGGCCGTGAGCGAACCCAGAGAGCTCTCACTGCAGCGAGTGCTCCTGCCCGTCCTCGGCCCTGCTCCAAGGCAGACACAGATCTTGGCGATGGCCGCACCCATGAAGATTTGCAGGCTAATGAGATTGTCTCCGGAGCAGCTCCCTTCGTGCGTGCCTGGCTTTTGCAGGCAAGCGCCTGGGCTGCAGCACTGGCCAACAGCTCCCGTCCTCGGCTTTGGCTCCAGCCGGTGCCTGCGGTTCCCACCCCACCAGTCCCCGGGGTCTCTCCCAGCCAGATTCCCCCCGCCTCGCTCCTGGGATGAAGTAATTTCACAGCTTTCCTCCAAACGCCGCAAAAACCTGAGAGCTGCTGCTCTGCTATCGCTCTCAGTGGGCACCTCGTGCCCACACTGCATTCGAGGAGCAACAGGGCCAGCGCATAACCGAAACCACCTCGCACCCATCCAGCTCCCCACAGCTCACCCAACTGCTCCCGGTGTGGGGGGTGCCAGCCCTGGGACCCCCTCAGCAGCCCAGCTCACACCGATGCCAGAGGCACTGCTGGGTGTGGGGACACGCTGTCCAGCACAGCCACGCTGGCACTGTGCCCCGGTGTCCTGCACCGATCCGAGCCGGCTGCCTCCCCTGCACCCCAGGGGTAGCTCCCCGAGGCCCCGGGCAGGTGGGAAGCTGTCCCAGCTCCCCCCAAAACCCTCCCACCGACTCCAGCACCACCACACAGAAGGCACTGTCAGGGGAAATTTTCTGCCAAGCAATGAGCGACGCGGCAGACGGGAAGGATGGAAGAAGCAAACCAAAGACAACTCGTGCTGCTTTAATGCCAAGAAGGGTGAGGATGGATGTTAGGGGAAGAGATGCTGTGCTGGGAGGGAAGGGGATGCCACTGGGGACCGGGCACACGGGGACGTAAGCAGCGTGAGGCTCGCAGCCAGCTCTGCCTACCTGCTGGTCCAAATACTCTAGGTTTCTTTGCAACTGAAGGTCTAAAAGTTCATCCTACCAGGAGCCAGCAGGCACGCGGCAAGAAACGAACACACACAAACATATAAAAGAAGAAGCAAAGCGGTTAGGTGAAGGCTACAGCAATGGGAAGACCTCTGGGCTGGGGAAGCAAGGCACCTCCCTGGCACCGAGCTGGGAGAGCCGCCGTGGATGTGTCCCACGGGACACCCGCTCTCCTCCCGGCTCGCAGTGCCTGGGAAAAGGCACGGCCCTTTCCCTGCTAGCAAGGATGGATGGCAGCGTGCGTGGCTGATGGTGACTCGTGCTTCTCCCTCCTCTAACAGCCGGTCCTGCCCCGCAGGTTTGGGACCGTGCTCTGCGGGGGGACCTCCCGGTCTCACCCCACCAGCTCCAACCCCTCAGCGCTCTGAGGGGAAACATGAGGCAGGAAAAAAGCAGCAGCTGTAGCCAGAAGTGAGGAAGCAAGAGGGAAAGAGGTGCAGGGTGCGCGGCAGCCTCGGCCGGGGACCACCCTTTGGGTGAGGAGCCTGGCCTAGCACCGCAGGGCGTACAGGGGTCCACGGGTGTCCCACTGTCCCCACAACCTGGGGGCTGCAGGGCAGGGACTGGGGGCCTTTCCATAAGGATTTCCTTTGGGTACGGCTGGGAGGGACCAGAGACACCAGTAAAAGGACCTGCGGTCCCAGCCTGCCCAGCTCTGACCCACAAAGCCGTCTCTGGAGTGCAGTGGTTCCTCCTCAACTCTCCAAGCAAGGAGTCCCCGAGCGGACCCACCACCTCCCCGGGGGGCTCTGCGTACCCCAGTCCACTGGGGCTCACCCCCCCACCGGTGCCAGCAGCATACGTACCATTTTGTCGTGGACGGTGGGGGATGCCGGGTAGTGGTACGGATACATTCCCGCAGGGATGGGCCGTCTGTCACCCAGGTAGTCGTACTGAGAAGAGAGGAGACCCCGCCACCCCAAAACCAGAGACACGTGAGAGGCCAGAAAGCATAGGCAAGGGCAGACCCCAGCCCTACAACAGGGTCAGGTCCAGCTTTGGGGGATGAGCCAGGGATGCCAGAACTCCCTCCTCAGGAGCACATCACGCGTGGTGGCCCTGAGGACCCCCAGGCTCGGCTCCCATCCCATCCCATCCCATCCCTCTAGGCTCACAGCAGCAGCCAGGAGGGAACAACCACAACCTGGGCAGCTTTGCAGGATGGCAAGGTGGGACCTAAAGCCATGAGCTGCTGCAAGCCACAGACTTGGTGGCATCTTGAGGCCAGGCTGTGCACGCAGAGGGGACAAACTGTGCTGCAGCATCCCTGCCCCACCATCCCCAGCGAGGGTCCCCCTCCAGCCCCGTGCGCCCCGAACACCAGCAGGCGTTTACCTTTGGAGAACTGATGGACCGCCTCATCATGAAGGTGGTGGGGTCGGCGTAAATCTCCTCTCCCCGAGGCGGCAGCCGCTCGAAGCGGGCGCTGGGCGAGCGGACGGGGGAGTAGACCCGCGGCCGGTTGTAAGAGCCCTGGCTGGGCGAGCGGGGCACGGAGCGGGAGCGGGGCTGCAGCGACATCCGTCGCAGAGAGCCCGAGGCTGCATCCACCTCGTCCAAGTAAGCCGGCTGCTGACCGGGACCAGGAAGCCAGAGCGGGACGTCTTGTCGGCCAAAAGCGGGGTGTTCCTTCCAGTCGCGGAGCTGGTAGGAGCCCCCGTTGCGGAAGGAGTGCCGCTTGTCCTCCAGCGCCCAGGGCGGGCTCACCCGCTCGTAGGCGGGCATGGAGCAGATGCTGTCGGGGCGCACCCCGGGCGGGTAGTACTGGTAATCCTCGGGGTACTGGGGCGAGTAGGGGGAATAGTAGTCCGGCACGCGGCGAGACACGGGGTAAAACCTGGTGGGGCTGGAGCAGGGAAGAGAGCTGTGAGAGCCAGGCTAGTGGCCAGGCGATGCCCACAGTCCGCATTTGGGGGTCCCAGTGGGCAAGGACAGCGGCTGGCATCCCTCCTCCCAGGGACCCCGTGCTGGCCTCGCCTCCAAAATCCACCCTGCTCAGCTTTTTGGGGTGTCCCACACACAGCTCTGAGCCAACACATGAGCCCAGAAAGATTTTCTGACCCCAGGAGGGGAGAAAGCAGATGGGAAGGGGAAAAACATTCCCAAAGCATCACCTGAGGGGCAGCCCTGGGAAAAAGGAGCAGGACCCCCTCCTCTGCCCCTGGCCAGCCCACCGCAGCCCCTCACCTCCGCAGCTCCTCGGGGGGCACAGCCCCCCGGCGTGAGTTCACCCATTGCTGCAGCTGCGTCATGGAGCTCTTGCGCTGGGCAATCTTCTCAGGGTTGGTGCGGGGGGCAAAGCCCCGGCGGTGGGCCACGCTCTCCCCATCGGGCGGGGGGTAGGCGGTGCTGCCGGGGCGGCTGGGCGATGAGTACGGCCAGCCGTTGGGCTGGGGGGGCCGCTCCACGCTCGCCGGTACCCGGGGTGCCTCGGGGTAAGGACTGCCGGGCTCTGAAGGCATCTCCTGCCCGGCGATGCCGTTGGCTTTGGCCAAGGGCTCCTTCTTGTTCTCCGTCCTCTCCGGTTTCCTCTCAATCTTCTCTGAGCCACGGCCGTCGCCTTCGCCCCGAGTCTTGGCGTCAGGGTCGACTTTGGGGTGCTCACGGTGGGCGGCGTTGCGGTGGTGGTGGTGTTTGCTGGGGGGGATGTTTTCAGAGTCTGGCTTCTCGTGCCTGGGGGGGTGTTAAGACAGGAGAGGAGGTTACCTTTGTTTTGAAGTGCCCCTGGGGTGGCTGCTAACGTCCTGTCCCTCCCTCAGCCTTGGTGGGGCCAATGCTCCCCCAGCTCTGTTCTCCAGAGGGATCCTCACGCTCCCAGAAGGTCTGCGGCCATGCCGCACAAGCCCTCCGCCCCATCCCCAAGAGATCTGGGGAGAGGGGTGATGTGGGGAGACAGTGGGTGCTGACCTCTGGGTGGGGGGGATCTGTACCCGGGCGGCTTCGCCCATGGCTTGGATCCAGGATTCCTGCTCCTCCGTGTTCTCAGCGCTGAAGAAGTAGGTCCGGATGCCGGCGTGTTCGGCCTGGGGAGACAGGGACTGCTCGTTACTCGCCGGCATCTCCTCCACCCAGCACACCGTCACCTGCAGGGAGGCAGAGAAGTGGGGAGAGACACAGACAGGCGGGTGAGAGCTCCATTTCCAGCCCGGCACGAGGTCCTGCTCCCACAGGAGAAGCCAGGCACAGTCCTTCCCTGCCCCAGCCTCATCGGCACTGAGCGGGAGGAAGGCTCTGCAGGCAGCCAGCCCTCGTCCCCTCACAGGGGGTCCCCCCTGGGGCCATGGGTCCCCGTGGTTGCCCCCAGCGATGCTCGGGACCAGCTCGGCCCAGGAGAGCAGCACCTTGGTGCAGAGGTTGCTGCACACCAGCATCGAGCGCAGGGTCTGCATCCCAGCGAGAGCGTTAGCGTTCATGCGGGGTTAGGGGGAAGGTGGATTCTTGGCCCAGACGACATTTTTGAGGGCAAAAGGTTCCCTTTTGGTCCAAGATGCTGGTGCCCACTCTCCAGCTGGAAGGTGCTGGGAGGCAGCTCTGGCTTTTTGGGGCCTTTTCAAAGCTTCCACCTTCCCCTTCTGTGGAAAGGGATGGGAGGCAGCAAGGAGGAAGAAAACAGAGGAAGCAGGAGGTTTTTTTTTCCCCCGAAAGACTTTCAGGGCTCAATCTCTTAAAAAAATAAAATTTAAAAAAAAAAATAATTGAGGGTTTGATTAAAACCCACCCCTGGGTTTCCATCATCCCCTTCCCCAGAGCATGCAGCCACCGTGCCAGGTGCGGGGTCACCTCCTGCAACCCCCATGCGCTCCTGCCTCTGAAAGCTCTGCAGCCAGAGCAAAAAACCAAACCAAACCGGTTCATTAGCGCAAGCGGAGCATACTGGCAAGCCTGCGGGACCCTCGCCCTTCTGCATGCACAAGGAACAGAAGAAGGTACTACCTAGGCAGTGGCTGGGTGCCGGCGTGGCCGATGGGGACGAAGAGAGACCTCCCGTCCGGGGATCCTCGCCCGCGGAGAGAGGAGGAAACACAGAGACGGGGTCAACCCTCTCTATCCTGAACAAAACCATCCCCCCCAAACCCTTGCGTGCAGGTGGAACCACAGCCTAAATGCAGGTTTAAGGGTGGCAGCTACAGAAATCCATCCCTTGGACTGGAAAAACTCCTGTGGGGACCCCAGGCACCGGCTCCTGCCGCGCTCAAAGGGCAGGCAGGCGCATGCCGGGTTCGTGCACAAGTCTGCACGAGTGGCCTGTGCATCGGCGCGTGGACAAGCGAGCGCTAACATCGGGGCGGGCAGCACAAGCAGTTGTGCCGGGGAAGGTGCACGGCGATGCCGAAGGTGCACGGTGATGCCGAGAAGCGTGCCACGCGGTGCTGGGGAAAGCTGAGCCCCTTCAGCGCGGGAGAGCCCCGATCACAGTGGCTGATGAATGAAAATGAAAAAAAGAAAAACCTAAAAGAGGAGGTGTGGACCCCTCTCTACGCCTGGCTCTGGGAGCGCTGCCGAGAAGTGCGGGGACAGGCTGGCCAGGAGCAGCGATGCGGAGGGGAGAGAGCTCAGCTGGCGAGGGCAGCGCTTTGCTCGCCCTGCACCCAGCACCTCCCTGGGGTGGGGGGCTGCAGGGCACCCCGAGGGGCAGAGCCTGGGGGCAGCTCAGGCCTGGGCGAGGGAGATGACCTTGGAGATGCTGCTCTGCCCCGCGCGTGCCTCGGTTTCCCAGGCAGAAGGCACAACCGCACAGCACGCAGGGAATCCCTGGCTCGCTCCGCACCCCGTCACCAAGAAAGCAAGAAAAGGGAGCAGCGGGGGCCCTGCCAGCATCACCGCCACCCCAGCGATGTCCCAGTGCTGCGTCCCCCTCCCAGCCCCGGGCACGACCACCCACTGACCTTGAAGGTGTGCTTCCTGCTGATGTTGTCAGAGGGCTGCACGGCCGCCACGCGGAAGCTGAGGAGGGGGATGCTCCCCAGGATGCTCTCCTCCTTCTCATCTGCGGGGGGGCAAACGCAGCGGTTACACGCACGGAGGGCGACTGGCAGAGACCCACGAGCTGCTGCGGGGACACGGGTGGGTTCCTGTGGGCGGGCAGCCCACCTGTAGGAAACCACTGCCTGTTGCTCCCTGGCAGCTCTGCTTGGCTCAGCTGGGCTCAGGAAACAGCCTGCTCAATTATTCATGCCCACCCTCTGCCAGGAAGCCCTCGAAGGCACCCACATTAACCCCTCGGGTCCCTGGCACGGGAAACGCCCACGCAATGGGGTGCACGGCCACTGCTCCCCGTACAGCTGTCACCTCCGGACCCCTGGCAAAACCTGCTCCGAGCCCAGGGTTGGCTTGCAGGTGCCTGGCTGGTGGCCACCGGGTCCTGCTGGAGCAGGTACTGGCTGCCGTACCTTTGTAGTAGAAGAGGCAGCGATCCACCAGCACAAACCAGCGCTTGTTCCACTGCTTCACCCCCGAGCTGGCCTGCGAGAGAGGGGCGGTGAGGACGGCGCCCGCTCGGGGACTGGGTGCTGCCACCGGGAAGGGGACGGCACAGCCCTGGCGAGGGGCACGGGTACCTGCTTGTAGAGCCAGCCGCTCTTGGTCACGGCAGCATTGGGGTTCCTCTTCATGGAATTGGAGCGCTTCCCGAAGGCGATGCCTTTGCGGGAGGAGCGCGAAGCCTGCAGAGGGGGAGAGGAGCCGCTCAGTCCCCCGGGAGGCACCCGGCACCCTGTCTCCGCTGCCGCTGGCCGTGCCGCACGGCTCCAGTCACCCACCCGGCCTCCAGGACGTTCTGGGGGCACCTCCGCCACCATGGCGTGGTTGGAAGGCTCGCTGGTGATGGTCGCCGGTCGCTTGCCACCCGCTTTGCTTGACATGTCCAAGGTCGGTCTGCGGCACGGGAGGAGAGCTGAGTCAGCAGAGCCGTGTTTCGCCACCCCGCAGGAGCTGGCCCCCGCCATCCTCGTGGGTCCCAGCCCACCTCGGTCCCTCATCACAACCCACTCCCAGGCCCTGAAAACAGGGGATGGGGAGCAAACCTACTTTTGCAAGTCAAGTCTTGAGCTGTCCTCGGGGATATGTCCCGTCACTGGGTGCAGGAACGTGTTCCGCCTTTCATTGTGGCTGCAAGAGACAGTGGCGGGGCGGCGGTTAGCATCTCCTGTCCCTGTCCCCCCCTAGAACCCCTTTTCCTTTACTTTAGCACCACATTTGCTGCTTCAATCCCAGCGTTTTGCTGTCCCACACCTGCGCGGGTGCTGGCTCCCCGCGCCCTGCCCCAAGCATCGCCCTCCCCAACGCCCACGCTAACCCCACGCTTGTGCTCAGCACGTTTCACCGGCGTTTCCCAGGCAGCGCCCGCCTCGCTGGGAGCTGAAACGAGGTCTCCGGCTGCTGAGCCCTCGTTACTTCTGTGGGCACATCCCAGACATTTCCACAAACCCCACTCGGAAGAAGTTGCCGCAGAAGCAGCAGCAGCAGCAATGGCCCATCCTGGGCTGTGCCTGCAGCCACATCCCCAACATCACATCCTCCCCTTGCTGCTTTCAGAGCCACTTCCCAAAACACCTCGAGTGTAGGAGCAGGGTCACCTGGCCACACAGGGCTGAGCACCCTCACCATCAGCCCAGGACCCACCAGCACAAGCTGTTGCAGCTGGATCAGGCCCACCCTGATGCCATTTCGGTGCGGGGCTCCCCGGCAGTGCCAGGAGGAGCGAGGCAGGGCTCCTGTGTTTGCCCCATCCCGCAGAGCCGGTATTGCCGGGCACCCCGGCACCTTGCTGCTCCGGCTGAGGAACCCACTCACGCGCTGCATCCCTGGGGCCCTCACCGCTGGGGCTGCATCAGGCAGAAAGGATGAGCTGCAGCCGCAGGCTCAGGGCTCCATCCCGGGAAATTTGCATTGGATCCCATCCCTGTGACATCCCTCTTTCCCGAAGCTGCCGGGCACCAGGACGTGGTTGCCCACCGGCCACCCGCGAAGACCAACGGCCCGGCACGCTGCTGAACTTCCGCGTGTCAGCAAAACAGGGGGAGTTTGAGCAAGGAAACGCAGCTGCCAAGACCATCCCATCCGCACAGGCTTCACCCCAACCTGGGCTCCAGCCAGGCTCTGAAGATATTAACTGCTTTCTGCCCAAAAAAGCCTTGCCGAGAGCCGCTCCCCCTTGCAGGTCCCATCCTGCACCCTGCCACGGAACTGCTCTCCCCCATCAGCCCTTCCCCTTCGCTTGGGGTCACCTTAAAAACCTGGGCAATGCGTATGCACCCCGTAACAAGGGGCAGCACTCACCCCCCAAACCCCCCCAGCACCCCGGCTTTTCTGCACCACGACCGACACGAATTTTCCAGACACAGCCTGCCCGGCCCACGCTCCGACAGCAGCAAAGGGGGTTTCTGTCATGTGGGGCTGGAGCCCCTCTTGGGCTGTTTGCCCCCCGCAGGTGACTTTGGAGGGGCATAACGCGGCGGTACCGGGGCAGGTCCTGGCCCCCTGCCCCCCTGATACCGATGCATAGGGAGGGCGCAAACACCGAGCGAGCAGCACCTCCATCACACCAGCCTGGGAAAGTGGGGGCTGCCAGGACCCACCAGCGTGCCTGAACCCCAGCCGGGGATGTTCCCCCAACCCTACCCGCAACCCCGCGCCACAGCTGGACTCTCCCCCCACCCCGCTACCAAGCCCCAGACACCCACCTTGCTTTGCAGCCCCCATGGCTCCTCCTGGCACCCACCCTCATGCCTCCCCCATCACAAAGTCTGCCCCCAGACCCAGTGAGACCCTGTGAATGGCTGCGGACCCTCCTCAAACCAGCCCCTGGCAGCAGCTCCCACGGCTGACCCCGCTCCAGAAACTCCGAGTTCACATCACTTCCCAGCACTGCAATGCAGCAGCCACTGCCCGGGCTGAGGGTCCCCCACCGCCGCCTGCCCGCCGTCCCCCTCCTCGGCCCCTGCCACCCCACCCTGGGGTCCTACCTCACCCGTCGGTCCGCCCGAAACTTCAGCATGATGCCAGGGGCCCTCCCAGCTCAGCGGTGGCTCCCAGCTCCCACCATGGCAGCGGTGGGCACGGCCAGCCCCGCGCCGCCAGCCGCCATGCTACGAAGCGATGGCACGTGCCATGGGGCCAGCAGCCCCGCGCGGGCAGGGGGACGCCGGCGGTGGGCGAAGGGTCTCGCTGTCCTCTCCCAGGTGTCCCGGTCCCCCCAGCCCTGCGCTGGTGGCATTGGCGTTCCCGGTGGCAGCGGTGACGGAGCTCCTGTGGGCTCCGGTACAGCCGGGGGTGGCGAGCCCCGGTGTGCGGCAGGCAGTCGGCGAGTGACGGAGGACAAACGGCTCGCGTCCCCGCGCAGAGGAGAGGCGAAGGGCAGCGCGGCACACGCCGCCTCCCCCAGCCCAGGTGCAGAGCTGGGGAGCAGCTGGCGGCGGGCGAAGGGCGAGAGCAGAAGGATAGGAGGCTGCTGGACCCCCCCCACCCTGGCAGGGCAGCAGCGCACGGGAGGCTGCCGCCCGGGAAAGTGGGGGATGTCGCGGCGATGGAGGCAGCTGCGTTGAGATGAGCTCTGCCGCTGCCCTGGATTCACTGCCTGCGTCCCTTCCCCCTGCTTCTGTCCCCAAACCATCCCCGTTCCGCCCCCCCGCTGCCATCCCTTCCCCAGGTCACGCCAAGAGAAAAATCCCACGGAGCAGGAAGGGCGCAAGCACCAACCACCGAAAAACGCAGCAGCTGTGGGGGGGCGACATGGGACCCTGCAGGGCATCCAGCAATGGGGCTCCAGCACCCCCAAAAGTCCAGGGAGCCCTTCACACCCCGGTAGCTCGAGTGGGGAGCCCTGAGAGCAGGATTTGGGGTGACCCACCCTGCGCCTGGGCAGGGCACTTTGGAAAGGGAATGCAAATCCATCAGGACTGTTATGATAATGCCTCGGGAGGTGGGGCAGGCACGCTGACATTTCAAAGAAAGCTCCAAAGAAGGAAGCGGAGCACTGAGAGCCAGCTGGCCTCCATCACACCACGTCCCCGCTCCGCCAGCGCCCCACGACCACCTCGGGACACCCCCAGCCTGGCCATTGCATCATCCACCTGCTCCTCCCAAAAACCAGCGCCCTGAAGTTACAGCTACACCAGTCCATCAGACTGGGGCGAGCTGGGTCAGCACCAGTGCCGGGCTCGGGGATGCTCCTGCTGCTCCTCGGCTGGCACAAGCGGTCCCTGCCAGGAGGGTGGCGGGGAACAACCAGGGATGGGAACCACGTTCCCAGCGTGGGCAGAGGATGTGCCAACACGGCGCTCAAACACCTAAATCCACTCCTTCAGGGCACCCTGGGCTGGAGCGGGTCTGGGCACAGAGGAGTCAAGCGCTGCGGCCGTTGCTCCCTGTGGCCACTAGCCACGGGGCGAGACACGCGTGCACGGAGAAACCTGCCCACTGCAGCACCCACCTCAAGCCTGTGCCTGTGCCGCTGCCAAACCCACCGGTGCTGGCTGTCCCCGTGTCCCCGCCGCAGCGACTCACCCCATCCTCCATCACCGCCACCCTCCGCAGCCAAGGGTCAAGGTCCCCCAACGGCTCACGGGCGCGTGCCAGCCCTCCGCCGCGTGCCAAAGCCAATGCCTACCTGGTGCTGTGGCCACCGCGGAGCCCAAGCTGTACCTCCTTTTGGGGACGGCGTGGCAGGAGCAGGAAAGGTGGCTCCTGGACACGCTGGAGGTAGGAGCCACAGAGCGGGCTGCACCGGAGGCATCGTCCCCTCTCAACGTGGGGGTTTCACCCCCCTCATCACCCCAGGGGCTGCGCCAGGCTTGGGAGCCTTTAACCCAGGTTCAAGCCTGGTGTCTCCAGCCCGGAGCTGGCGCCGTTCTCCCCGCACCAGCTGGGCTATTTCACAGTCATCGGTATCCGGGGGTGGGCAGGGACACGCATCCTCCGCGGCCGATCCAGCGGCCACGCTCCAGGGCTCCCAACAGCAGCTCAGGGATGGGGTGCTCCCCCCAGACCTCCCGGGAGAGAGGAGCTGGTGCTTTTCCTCGAGGTAAACATCAAAGAAAAAAACCCTCAAAAGTTTTCCTTTGCTTTTTCTTAAAGCTAGGGAGCAAGAGAAGGGAATAAATGCAATCACTGAAGAAAACAAAACTTTCACTCGATGCTGCTTTTCTTCCCCCTTCCCAGCTGAAGGTTGTTGGGAGCAGGAGGTCACCCCCCCACCCTTCCACAGCTCCATGAAGGTCACACCTTTCCAGCTCTCGTCAACCACAAAGCACGGCTGGAGCACGTCCCGGCGCAAAGCCCAAGGACCCCCAGGGTCACGGGTGCCACCGCCCAACCCACATCACCCTGTGAGGCAAACAGGAGCAGCCCTGGGTGCAACCAGAGCAGTGGGAGGGTGGGCTGCTTTATAACCCCTCTGAGCTGCAGCTGAGGGTGCAAGAGAGTTAATTCTGCCCCAGCTGGGAAGAAGCAGGTGAAATGGTGACAGCAGGGAGCGATTTCCCAGCACCAGCCCACACTGGGGCTTGGAGAATCTGGGGTGCCAGTAGCCAGCTCTGGGGAGCAGTGAGTCCCCCGGATGCCTGGCCATGGGGCTGCTGGGTGATGCCAGCCATGCTCCATCTGGCTGCGTTGGGATCCATCCTTGTGGGGAGAGCTCCTCGTCGCACGCAGGGTGGGATGGATGCACCGAGGGCGTTGGAAAAAGCCCCCGGAGCGCTGGTGGGAGGGGCAGGAGGGGTTCTGTCCCAGAGCAGACAGCAAGCCCAGCTTGGCTGGCTGGAGGCAGCCCAGCATCCCCTAAAACCCCTTGGCGTGCGGCAGACATCAGCTAATGGGAACCATTCCCGCGCCGCGGCCCTCCCCGGGGCGTCGGGGCTCCTGGCTGTTATCTGGCAGCCGGCGCACAGGCGGGAAGGAGAGGAGGCGCAGGCTCACCGCCCAGGCATCGGAGCCTGCCAAACCCTAAATCCAGAACAGAGCAGGGGGGCTATGGGGAGCCCAGCCACCCCTTCCCCACTGGCTCAGCCGGGACGTGACGCTGGAACCGGGGGGCTCCCCTCCGAGCACTCGCCGCAGGCTAACGTCGTGGCTGCGTGCCACGGGGATCCAACCGCCTCGTCCTCCCACGCCCCAACCCGTATTTCAGCTCTGGCAGGCACCTCACCACCCTCATCAGCCCCGGCCCCTCGGGGGGGCTCGGCTGGGATGGAGGGGACCGCCACCCTGGGACCGCGGCAGGCAGCTGGAGGAGGAGGAGGAAGAGGAGGAGAAGGCAGGCAGCCAAGGCTGCCTGCAACCCCCCTCCAAAGCGATAATGAAAACCCTTCGTCTGGAGATCTTACCCGTGTTCTCGGGGCGAGCATCCAGGCAGCTCCCAAGCAAGGGGCTCGCGTGGCCACCGGCCAAACACGCCCTGCGCGTTGGCCTCCTTCCTCTGTTTTTCTAGCCCTTTCTTCACCTCTCCTCCTCCTCCTGAGCCACATCCCTCTCCTCCGACCAGAGCCCTTGAAAAGCCTTTCCTCTCGGTTAACTGCAGCACTCAGCACCCACGGGAAGGGACGCGGGGTCACCTCATCACCCATAGCCCCTGCAAGGGGGCTGGCAGAGAAAATCCACCCTCAGACGTGCAAAGCCAAACCGCTGAGTCCCATCTTGCAAGGGGAGCCCAGGACAGGAGCAAATGCATTATAATGCACTAAAAAAACAGATCCTCCACACCCCTGGGACCGTCCCGCTCGGCGCAGGGGGTGCAGGGGGCTCAGCTCTGCCCCACGCACGTGCTCAAGATACAATAGGAAAAAAAATTAAATTAAATTAAATTCTGCAAGCAGAGTGCAAGCAGGTCTGGCGGAGTCGCTGGAGCCAGGGGACGAGCGCCAGTGGCTCGGCTGCTCCAGCGTCTCCGTGCGGGGCCATCCCCAGCTCCAGCTCTCTGCCGAGCGAGGCCCCGGGCTGCTCCATCGCTCCAGCTACTTCAGCTCCCGTTGGATGAGTCAAGGAGAAAAAAACAAAAACTAACCCTGCACACTGCCCACGCCCTCGGCAGGGCTGTGCCGGCTGCGGGACGTCCTGTGCCAGCCCCGGCCAAAAGCCTGGGCCACAATCGGGTGGGAAACGCTGCTTGGGATTTCCAAATTGCCCTGGACTTGTGAGAGGTACATGCCAGCCCTGGAGAGGGCGGAAAGGAGAAAAGGATGCAGAGGAAGAGAGATGGAGGCAAAGGAGGGAGGGGGAGCTGTGAGAAACCCCCCCGTGCCCAGCCAGCGCCAGGAAAATTTCCCTGGAAATCCCAGATTTGCCGGAAAAATCAGCCTTTGGGAAGAAAGTGGTTTGTGGGCACTCGAAAACCAGACCACGATGCAGAGCCGCACGCTGAGGTTTCCCTCCAGCCCATCCCCACCACGCTGCCGGCTCCTGCAGCTCCCGGCACGGCGGGGATCGGCAGCCGGTTCTCCTCCAGATCCTCATCCCTGTCCTCATCCCGGCCCCGCCATCCAGCTGAGCAAGCGTTTCCGGCACAGCGTCCATCGGGGCAGGGGGCCAGGAGGGAGCAGAGCTCTCCACACTAATGAAACCAGGCTCCCGCGCACGCACAGCGTCGCGGTTTGGTGCCGGCGCGGGGGCACAGCTGAGCAGCGCCAAGGCCCCAAGAGGGAGGGTGCCAGTCCCAGCGCCCGTCCCTTCTGCCACCTCACCCCCGTGACAAACTGCACACGTCAGCCGCCACCGCGGTGCCCAGGCAGGGAGCACCCAGGCTCGCCACCCATCGCCGACGCCGGCGAGAGCCTCTCCGGAGCAACCGGCCTCCGCCCGCGGAGCTTTGCCCCACGCACCTCGGAAGGATTTCGGCGTGAGAGGCTGCAGCCAGCGAGCACCGCGGCCAGGCCAGGCTTTCCCACCCGCTTCCGCAAGCACACGCTCGCCATCAACCCTTGAGTCTCCCATGGGAGCCTTGCCGGGAGAGAAGGCAGAAAATCCTGAGCTGGATCTGGTTGGGAAGCAGCAGAGCTGCTGTGCCGGGCTTGCCGAGCCGGGGCAAAGTCCTCGGCAAGGGCAGATGGCGGCTGCCGCACACCCACAACCCGTTGCGACGTCACCGCCACCACGCAGCCGGGCTGGCGCGGGACTGGCAGTGGCCCCGAGTGGGGACATCCCAGCTGGACAGAGTCCACAGGGATGGAGAGTGGGAGAAGCCTCCCACCGTCCTCAGCACCGCGGAGGGAGGATGGCCGGGAGCAGGGGGAAGTCAGGGGATTTCCAGAGAACAAAGCGGCTGCTGGCAGCCAGCATCGCGGGTGGCGGGGAGGGCGAGTCCCCAGCTCCTGCTCCAGCTGGGGTCGGGGAAAAACACAAAAAGCACTGGGAGTTTGTGTTTTATCTCCTTGGCAACCCCGGCTCCATCACAGGCATGGCCCACAGGGACAGCCCGGCCAAAATGCGCTGATGGCGAGTTCAGGGCGGAGCAGCAGCATCCCATAGGCATAGGGTGATATCTGGGGAGCGTCACAGCGGTGGGACAGGGTGGGCCAGGACCCAGGGCAGAGCAGGTCCAAGTGGCCCACGTCACTTCGACGTGTCCCTTTTTGGGGACAGAGCCCAAACCCCCCGTGCGCCAGATCGCCAGGCTCCCCGAGCCACCGTGCCCACGCAGGACAGGGCAGTCCCACGGCAGCTGCTGTCCGTCCTGCGGCGTCACCAGCCAAGCATCCTTCCCCCAGGGATGAAATCAGTCGCGGACAGGTGCAAACGCACACTGTGGGGCTCGGAGGAGAGGGGCCACAAACCTGAAACCACCGCAGATTGTGGGTGCTGGGGATGCAGGGGGCCGAGGTGGCAGGGCCACGGCTCGGTGCTGCCACCGAAACCTGGCTGAGGGCTACAGAGGTGCCTGGGCAGCTGCGACACCGCTGCCAAAGGTGATCCACTAACACAGCCCCCGAGCCGCAAGCCAGACCCAGACCTGGAGGGTTTAAACCTCTCACTAAGCTCTTTAAGGAACCACTTCCAGCGGGCAGCAACACCTGTCCGAAGCGATCGCTGGTCTGAGGCATCAAAATAAACCTGGCCCCAACCTCGCCCCTGCCAGGTCAGGTCAGGAGCGGGGATTATGGCAGCGGTGCTGGGGAAATCCTGCTTGGACAAATCCTCAGCACCTGCTTAACCCACCGCACATGATAATCACACCGGCATCCCGACAGCCACAGGCGCTGTGGTGCCTTCCCTGCTGCCACCGCGCCCACCCGATTTCCAGCCACGCCCGTCACCATGCCGGCCACCCTTGGGTCCCCGGCTGCTCTCAGCCACCTCCAGGCATCGGCCGCAGACAATGGCCCACGTGTGCCACGGCCGGGCTCCGTGCCGACGCCACACGCACACACTCACCAATGCCACCGCACGTCCCCTCCGTCCACCCTGCTTGCCAAGCCGGTGGCTCTGCAGGGCCAGGGTAGATGATTTCCTCCCAAGCCCATGGAGACCGTCATCAGTATCAATCATTAACTGCCACCGCAGCTGCCGGCGGCCTTAACCCCCTCGGCACCGTGCTGCTGCGGGACGAGCACGGGAAGGCATCCTTTGCTCGCGCCGAAAGCCCCTTTGCCGGCACCGCGGTGCAGCAGGCCACGGCAGCCCAACCCGCCGGGGACGCAAAGGGGTCTCCGAGGGGCTCCGCACCCACCACGGACCCTCAGCTGCTCCCGCAGCGTCATGTCTCCATGTGCCCAAAGGCTGAGCCCCACAGCCTTCCGCGTCCATCCCCTCCTCGCTGCGGGACAGGATCTCTCAGCTCAGGGGTCCCAGCGCTTTCCCTTCGCGCAGCTTTTCCAAGGAACATCGATGGCTGTAACTCTATCTCAGCATGTTTACAAACCGGCCGCTGTTCTTGGCTCCCTTGGCGGTGCCGGGGGCCGGCTCGGCTCCCCAGGTGCGTGGTGCCGCCAGTGCCCTGACACCGGGGTCTCCCACACGCTGGGGTACCCACGGGGGCTGTCGGGATCACCGCCGCGTGCATCCCCATGGAGAGGGGGCACAGGCACCCGGAGCTGGAGGAGGAGCGCAGGGGCTGTTCCCAGGTCTGAGGTCTGGCAAGTGGATGGACAGATGTCCCTGTCACCCCCCGCCACCACGGGCTGCGTTACCCAACCTGCGCAGGGGTTGAATGATTAACCTCCAGCCGTGCCATCGCCAGGAGCTGGCGGAGCCCTGCTCTGCCTGCACACAGCCCGGGACACAACGGCACCTGGGGAGCAAACCCCTGTCCCCCCTGACCCCCAGCCCCGCCGGTGTCACCGGTCCCCACTGCCCCAGGAGCATCCCACGCCAGCCCCGGCCGCCTTGGCCAGCCCGGGGCAGCTGCCGTGTCTCCCAGCAAATGCAGAGGGGCACAGAAGGGGCTCAGTCCCCATCCTCATCCCCACCCCAGCTCCCACGGGCTCCCAGGAGCCTGGAGGTACTCACAGCCCACGTCGCCCCGCCGGCACCGCAGCCCAGCTCCGGCGTTCGGACACCGAGCCGCAACGAATTTCGCCTTCTCCAGCCCCAGCTGCGGCCCCGGGGGCGTCTGGGCTGCGAACGCTCATAAATAGCTTTGGACAAACATCTGCACGGCACCACCCCGCGCAGGCTGGGAAGCGGAGGGCTGCTGTGGGAATGGTTTTCATCATGATATAAGCCCATCAAACGGCTAAAAAACCCACAGACGGGAGCGAGCCGTACATAAGCGCAGAGGCAGACGCGGATGAGACCTTCTGGCAGCGGGGTTCGGTCCCCTGCACCCGTGGCCCCTTCTCATACGGGCACGGCTTTCGAATTTCACATTCCCCACACCCACGCAGGACACGGAGCCAACAGCTCCTTGCAAACACCCTGGGTTGGGAGCACCTGGAGGGCGCAGGGCCCGGAGCAGGGTGCAGCGATGCTCTGGCGCAGGGTACCAAAATTAAGCGTCCCCACGGTCCCAGCAGTGGGTCTCCAGGCTCTGCAGAGCTGGGTGCTGCTCTGAGCCCACCGGGACGGGGAGCGGGGTGAGCCCCAGCCTGGGCTCGATCAGCCACGGCAGGTTGTGCTGCTCCCCGCAGAGGCTCTTGATTGTTTTTCTCTAAATTACCAATTTTCCGCTGTCGGATCTCCCACGGGCAGCTCTCACTCCAGTGCTTTGGCAAATGGGTGCGCTCACACGGATGGAAAATAAAGTCGGAAACGCAGCACCCTGGGGTGCTAACACCACCACTGCCAACGCGCACGGCATCGCCACCACCACAGGACCCCAGCAGAGCGCCACCGGCACGCTTCCCACGGGCGTTTGGGACCGGGGAGGCTCCGGGTTAGGGGGATGTGGCAGCTCTGGCTCTGCCCCAGCTCACGAGCTTCACCGCGCCGCTGCCAGCCCTCCAGGTGACTCATCGGCTGCTCTTGCGCCCCGACCTCCCGTAGTCAAGTCCCGACACATTCGGCACATTCCTGGCATAGCTGGCCGTGCCATGCCGTGCTGTGCCGGCACGGAGCCCCACACCTGCCAGAGCGGCGAGGTTGGGTGGAGGCCAGCGGCGCGCTTGGGTCTCTGCAAAGAGGTTGGTGCATCCTCGGGATTTGTCACGGCCTGACGGGCCACGACAGCCCAGCATGGCCACGCGTGCCTGTGGGGATTTAGCCCTGAGCTCGGCTCTGCCTGCCTCCCGTGCCACAGCGAAGCAGGTTGTCATCACGGGCTGCCTGTCATCCTCCCAGCAGCGCAACTACCGTCCCAGTTGCCTTCCTAGCGCAATACCACGCTTCCCCTTCCCTCGGCATGGGTGTGATGGCGGTATATGGGGAAACTCTCCATTTTTAGATCAGCTCCTGTACCTTCACAGGACAGGGAACAGCTTGTAACCAGGTTGTGACGCAACGGCACACGCGTCTCGGTTGTGCAAGCGCATTGCACCAAACAGCTCCCAAGGACGGGGCCAGCACCGGCTCCGGGCAGCTGGGACCGAGAGGTTTGGTCTTAAGCAAACAGACCAAACCAAACACACGCAGGCCCTCTCCGGTCCCCAGGCACAGGCTCGGGATCCTCTGCCTTTGCCGAGCGTGCCTCCGGTTCTGGCAGTGGTGCCATCCATCCCGGCACAGGGCATCCCTTGGGGGGGGATCGCACCGCATCCGACCCCGCGAGCCCTGTGCCAGCTGACACGGCCAGAGCAGGTCTCTGGAGGCAGAGATAAATCAGAGCTCCCTGCAGCAAATTGCAGTGGTCCTGTAAACCGCAGCTGAACAAGGCACTGGGCCCAGGACGTGGGCACTGAGGAGCCGGGCATTTCCCGGGGGATCCGCCAGCTCCTGTCTCCAGTGCAGCCATCCTGGGGCACAGCCGCCGGCGGGGAGGTCAGCCTGGACCTGCTGAGAGCTCGGCTACCTGCAGCGTGGTGCCGTATGAAGCCATTAACCTCCTCCAACGGCCACGAAACGCTCATCCCAGCTGTTAGCACCAGTGCCAGGACAGGTGCAGCGATTCCCTCGCCACCCTCGGATGGGACGGTCCCGGTTTTATTGCCATCTCCACCCCACCACACCCACCATGGCCAGGCCAGTTGGGTACAGCTTCCCAACCACTTCCTTCCCAATCACTGCTCCTTCCCATCTTCCCAACCACGTCCTAAGAAGCCTACAAAGCTGACAGCAACCCTGGGGGGCAGCTGCAGGGGAAAACCAAGGAATTTGCTAGGGGAAAAGCAGAGGGAGCTGCAAACCTTTACACCCCTCCAGACCGGACCCTCGGAGTCTCCCAGGGCGGTGCAAAGCCAGCACGGGGACAGGGCACGCCTCTGTGTCACCAAACAGCCCTTGTCTCGTTCCTCCTCCTCCTCCCCACAGCCACCTCCGCAACGGCACAAACACCGCGGGCAAGTTTGGCAGCGCGGTGTCAGCTCTGCAAAACGAGATCTTCCCCTGAATGAAGTTTAGTCACCGTGGGATGTTTCCAATTGGAAATCAGGACAGTTCCAGGCTGAACGCATGCCAGCTTTCCACTTCCCAGAAATCCCATTTGCAAGCGAGCCTGTTGCCAGTTCCCCTCTTCTCCTCCAGCATCACGTAAATAAACGCAGCCCCAGCCCCTCCCTCTGCCCCGGCGGGGAGATGCAGCCTTCGGCCTCCGGCTGCAGCCTCCGGCCCCGGCCCCGCATCTGTGGCCATGCCCAAGGAGGGAAGCCGGTGGGACGGGAGTCGCTGAGCCAGGCTGGCGCTGAAGCTGGGCCAGTCCCAGCCCGGAGAGGGCCCTTGGCGATGCCTTTGCCGGCGGCGGCGCAGCCCGGATGAGCCCTTCGCCAACGCACCCTGCCTGCAGCATTTCCCTGAGGATGCTCGCAGGCGGCTGGGGTTGGGGACCCACATCAGGTTCAGGCGAGGGGAGCAAGCGCGGTGGCTGCCCTCCACAAGGAACTGGTTTGCTCGGTGCTGGGAAGAGCTGGAGGCTTGTGCCGGGTTTCCAGAGGGCAGAGATGGGCCGATACACAAGAGAAGTCAGGCGCCGGAGAGGTGGGAGATCCCTTCACCAAGTGCCTGCAGCACGGTGGCTCCGGCTTTCCTGTGGGTTTGGGTTAGGGAAGGATGTTCCACATGCGCAGAGACCAGTGTCCCCAGCCCAGCCTGGCCCAGAAGTGACTGGGAATCACGGGAATGGAGAAGGGAACGTGATCCCAAACCTCAGCTCCTTCGGAAACCAGTAAGTGGGAAAAAGGCAGCCGCGCACTCGACTTGCCCTGATGCGTTCTCCTTCCCCGTGCATCTCCCACCCTACGGAACAGGCACCGCGTGGGGACCGCAGAGGTGACATCCCAGCTCTGCACTACGCTGGGCATCGCCAGAAGCTGCTAAAGGTCCCTCCTTGTTTCAAAATGAATTAGTGGCCCTGTGACACTGGGATGTGTCGCCGGGAGGAGGAGCGCTTTGCTCCAGACTGGAGCCCGGTTCCTTACCCACCGCTGCTGGAGCCATCGGGGAGGAAGGAGCAGTATGGTGCCAGGATCAGGCTGAGCCACGAACCCACCGCCCTGCCAGCGCTGGAGAGCAGCGGGGGGATCGCTCCCATCTCCTGGGCATCCCTACGGACAGCTGGGAGCAATGGGACGGAAACCAGAGCCACCCCAAGCTACAGACCAGGGGAGACCTACAACGGGCACACGCTGCTGCCAGCGGCCGAAGAGGGGCTGCAGAACCCACCGCTGCCCGGTGCCAGAGCATCCTCTGGTGCTTGCAGGGTGCTGGCATCACCATCCCTCTCGCCACTCTGCGAGACGGCAGCAACGTGGCTGGAGGGTCTGGGGAGGAAGGGGCTATTCCAGGCTCCGGGAAAGCAGAGGGAGGCATGGCAGGGTCCAGCAGCAGGTTGCTTTAAAAAAGCCGTTCTTAAAACATCGCTTTAAACAGAACAAAGCAGGCGAAGCAGCTGGGTCTCTTCCCCAGGAGGAGAGGGGATTTTAGGCAGCGTGTCCAGGAGACCGCAGCACCATTCCCCAGCCAGCTCAGCCAAAAGCAGGGACGGTGGCTGGCCCAGGCTTCGGAGGCAGCCGGTGGCACAGGGCGCGGGCACAACCCTGCCCAGCCATCAGCCGGGGGGGTAGGATCCCACCCCACATCCTGGCTGGAAGCGGAGCTGTGTGTACGCGCTTGGGTGCCTCTGCCCCGCTCCCAGCCCTGCCAACCTTATCGTGCTGCCACACCTTCCATTTAGCTCCCTGCAAGGAGGTTTTAACCCCTGGGAGAGCGCAGCCGGGCTTTCCCGCCTGCCATGCCTGCTGCTGTGCCGGGTGGGACGCGCTCCTCACCTGTGGGCAAAATACCCCCGGCGTGCTGACGCCCAGGGCTGTGTCCACAAGCCCCTCTCCTCATGAGCCCTCGCCCCACGAGCAGCTCCGCAGCCATCCTCCAGCAAAGCCCGACTTACCGGCAGCCCCAGCGCAGCCCAAACCCCTCCAGCATCTCCATCCCCTTCACTCCAGCCCTGGGGGCTCTTGGTCCCCCCCTTTACTCCCGCCACGGGCCAGGCTGCCAGGGCAGAGCACCCACAGCCGGCACAGCCTACCTGTTTGCTGGGCGCTGCCGGGGCCCACGGCACTGGCCGTGGGGTGGGCGGTGGGCTGGGTGCCGAGGCGGGGAGCCCCGGGCTGGTGGGGAAGGGGGAGAAGTGTTGGCTGCCTCCAAAAGCCACCACGTCCCAGCGCGGGCCGGCCGGCCGGGCTGATAAACGAAGTCTGAAATCTGAAACTGCAGGTTGGCTCCTTCCTATATAAACAGGCGCTCGCACAAACACACACACCCCTGTGCACGCCGGCTCTCACGCCACTCCCGCTGCTCCCAGCCACGCCAGGCACTTGCCAGCCCTCCGCCGGGGATGGCCACACAGCCCAGCCGACGGCCAGCGCTGCCTGAGCCCCCTCGTCATCGGTCCTGGCCTCGAACGCACTGGTACCAGCTCAAAGCGGAGCCTGATGCTGGTTTATGCCGTGCTGCAGATGTATTTTCATTCCCCGGACAGCTCTGGCTCTGGGCAGCACGAGTGGGGTCTGTGCTTTGGGAAAAGAGCAGGGACCCATCGGTGGGCACCGGACAGGCACCCACCTGCCTGGGGGCTAAAACCAGCAATATGAGAAAAGCAACTCACTATTTAACCTCTTTTTTAACCTCATAAAATGGGTCAGAGGGACTCAGCACCATGCTGGATCACCTGACGGTCATAGAAAATTTTGGTCCCCCTTGCCCAGCAGTGATGGGCAGTGATGCCGTGCACGATACAGGGTGGTGGGTGGGTGCCCATCACCGTCCCTCCTGAGCAGGGCACGCGGCTGAGCCCCTCTGCCTCACCAGGGCCACGGTGGCCGATAGCCAGAGTGTGGCTGTGCCACGCCACCATGGGACTTCCTCGTGCCAGTGCCACCACGGTCGCGCTTCCTCCAATTGGAGGAAACACTCAAGAAGACAAAAACCTGCCCTGTTTTTCCCAGTTCCTAGGCTCAGCTACAGCCCAGAACCGGGGCGGCCGCATACCATCGGCGAGGCTGGGCTGCGCACACAGCTGCTTGCTTCACCCCAGCTCCAGCCCGCGGGGCGAGCGGGGCTGTGTGGTGCACCCTGCTACGGGGACGCGGGGCCGATCCTGGGCATTGCCCATGGGAAAGGGGAGTCCCAAAACTGCTTTGCCTGCTGGGGGTGAAGCCACTCCGTGGCATGGAAAGGGTCTCGGTGGGCACGTCCACGAGGATCTCACCATTGCAGGTGGCATCCCCGTGTTGGGGGGCTTGGTGCCGACAAGGCGCAGCTCATATTTGGGGGCTGCCGGCTCTGCATGAGCGCAGCCCGGGGTTTCCCTGGAGCTGGATCCAGCTGAAGTCTCCATCTGGGGTGCAATGAGCCCCACAGTGCTCCGCGCCAGCTCCCCGCCCCGGTTGCACAAGCGGCCCTGGGGCGCTGCCGTGTTGCGCACAAACAATAACAGCCTGTTTATGAGCAGCGCGAAGCCTCAGCCACCTGCCTCCCGAGCTCCTACCGCCCCGCCTCGTCACGGGGATGAAGAGCGGGAGATGGGCTGATCGCCAGCCCAGGCACCCTCTGCCATTCATTCCCCGCCTAGACCAGAGCCACCAGCTGTCCCCAGAGTCCCCAGTGAAATGCTGCTGCGGTGCAGGGCACGAGGACCCTTGCTGGCACAGGCACCGGCACGGTGGGTCCACCCGTGACCCCCAGCATCATGCAAAAGTACTTTGGAAGAGCAAATTTGCCTTGGGAGCACCTGGATTGACCAGGCATGAGTGGGATGAGACGGCCTCGTGCAGGGATTTCCTCCTCAGGGCCACCCCACGGGACTTTGCCCCCACGGCGGGTCCTCCTGCCCCGCCGGGATGGCACCCACCATGCCCTGCAAGCAGCTCTGGCACCGGGCAGCGCTTCGGCAGGAATGTCTGTCCTCTCCGGCTCCTCCTGTGCAGCACCCAGCTCGTCTTCTTCCAGCAAACCACAAATCCCCTGCGAAGGGAGCAGAGACCACCAAGGTCCGGGGCTCCTGCCAGCACAGACTGGGATTTTGGGGGCTGGAGGGAGACGCTGGGGGCTCCCTCGCGAGTACCCTGAATACATCACTTCTAGTTAAGCAGCTAGAGGAGCCCACCGTCATCTCCTTGGCCGAAAATTTTTTTTTTTCACTTTCTTTTGCTTAAAGAGAATAAGGGATGGGGTTGAACCTGACAGGCAGTTCCCAGCCCCAGTTTCACAGCCACATCCTGCACCCACCCGTGGGAGCTCCCACCCCTGTGCACCCACACACTGGGGAGATGAACCAAGCCACAGAGGGACCCCACACCGGTGCCCCCATCATGAGTGGGGGGGCTCAGCCCCCACGGCACACCCCTGCTGCCCACCCATGCCCCAGCACCGAGACATCGCTCCCCCCGCCACAACCTGCTCCTGAACCCAAGGTCCCGTTTATCTGCAGTGCAAGCACGTCTGGCGATAAGATAAGCACACGAGGGATGAGATAAGCCCCTGCGCCGCCTTGCTGCTATCACAAGCCCTTCCCCCAGCGCTGAGCCCCAAGGCTGAGGGGTGCTGCATCCCCTCAACCCCCCCCCAGCACCCCTTTGCCCCCCGGCATGCGCACAGCCCCTCACTTGGATGCGCTTTAAAAGATTCATTACGCTCACAGCCCACCGGTTGCTGGTTGTTTCTGAATCAGACAATCCACTTGATTCAGGGGAGAGGAGAAAAATTAAAAATAATCCCCAAAAAATCACACGCTGAAGTAAACAATTTGTCTGGCAGCAAAGGTGGGGAGGGGGTGACGGGGAGGGGAGAGGCGCACACGACCCAATTGCGTTAGGCTCGCAATAAAAACTGGAATTGCTAATCATCGCTGCTCAGCCGACTTGAAAGAAGAGATGCTGCCAAGGAAAACAAACCCACAGGACGCGAGCGTGGGGCACGTGGGCTTCACCTGGGGCTGGCACACACACCT
>JAAGAY010148099.1:35195-103337 GCA_011801015.1 Ardeotis arabs | reverse complement strand
TTTTTTTTTTTTTTTTTTTTTTTCCTCACTAATAGTGATTACTTAGTGGTTTTCTGCTAACTGCTCTGGTAGCCACCCATTTTTATTAGCAGCAACTGGCAGTATCTTGCTTGCACTAGCCCCGGGAAAACAGGCCAGGGAAAAGCCCTGTAGCAGAAGTGTAGAGTCCAGGAGTGGAAAAAGGAATTGCTCCTTGGCAACGCATCTTGGTCTGTCTTTGGTGTCACTGAACGCTTCCCTCAAATGAGCTCAAATAGTCTTCCAAATCCTGTCAAATTGAGGCCTGGAGGGAATAAAAGGAAGAAATAACTCTAAGATCCATTAGAAATACCGCAAACAGCATTGTAGTCTAAGAGTTTGCATAGATCCACAAAGGCACTTTGGTTTTGGATACTTCCACCCTTCATGGTGGCAGAGTTGCTGTGCTCCAGAAATGGCTCCAGCAGGTGTGCAGCGAAGGGCTGGGTGGCAGCTTCATCAGCAGCAACCGCAGGAACAACAGCGAGCGGCGGGGCTGCTGCCTGGTGCATGCACAGCTTCTCAGAGCAGATGCAGCTGCCTGTAGACTGAGAGACACCTTCCTCTATCCCAAAGAAAGACTGTGCCATGCAGTTTTCAATGAAAAAAGGTTGCTCTGCAGGGGTGTCTGTGTTTCATAGCAGCAGTATGACACCCCCAGATTCCGGAAGCATACCCACAGATCCAGAAGTAATCCAAAATAGATGGCTGTTTCTAAAACAACATAAACCATCACATACAGACTTGATGGCTTCCCGTCTCCAGATGGACATTACTTACATGGCCAATCATTAAAGGTAAACCATATGGCCATATCTCTTTTCTTGTGTCTTTCTCTCATATGTCAGTGTCTGGAATACATTTGGAGTACTTGACTGGAATAGGGACAGGAGTTGATTCTTTCCACCTTACAAGCATTTCACCAGCCAGCGAGCTCTAGCAGGCTGCAGGAAGGCAGATTCTGTATGTTTCCTTGCACTGGGTCTCTTTTTGTAATTCCACTATGCGCTCTCCAGGCAGTGCCATTAGAGCATGTAAAATTTAATTTCCATCTCATCAGTGTCAGAAGCTGATCAAAGATTGCCCACAAAAAATTATTGTGCTACTGGCTGCATCCAGAACATATGGGCATAGCATTAGTCACCGTGGCCTCCACAGCTCCTCCAGCGATTATCATCAAGGAGAAGAGGCACGTCATGTACTTTAAAGGAAGATATGCGTTTCCCAATATGTCTTCTGATAACGAACAGCTCTAATTCTCGTGCAGCAGGAGAAGTCAGAAACTGAGCCTTATTTAAATCTGTAATGTAAAGAGTTGACCTCATTGTCACCTAAACAGCAGCGCCCGGGGCATGTGTGTTATAAGCCACTTGCGTACGCTTTGTCTGGGGGCAGCCCTCCAGTGTGAGCGAACATGGCTCCTGCCTAGGGCAGCGAGGCTGATCGGGTGGCAAGAAACAGCAGGGCTGGGATTTTTCCTCTTCTAATACCAGCTTCTTATTTCTGCTTTAACATACTAAGGAATGACACATTCCTTACACTCCTCACACCAAGGGGTATTTTCTTTTGGCTAAACAACATAAAGTATGTCATTTTACTTAACCATCTTCGTAATCTCAGATAATGAAGCCACCGGGCACACATTAAAATTAGCGTCGCTACCCTGAGTAGACGTTTGGGTCCTGGGTAGACTTCTCCCCTGGCTTTGTTCTGCAACGGGAAAAATGCTGATTAAAGTGCAGAAATGCAGTTTACCAGAAAAGGCCGGAGCCTTTACAACACACTCAAATCACACCGTTTTCTGGTGAAAGCACCCACTGCCTTTCTCCTCAGGGCCCTAGGAGGATCTTGACCTTTGGGAGTAATTTTTTAGCTGTTCTCTCATCTTGGCTACTACAAGGGATGGAACACAGTGAGGGGATGTCGGTGGCCACTCTGCATGGGGCTTGGGCTGGGCACGACCGCTGGAGCCCTGGAAAGGTGGTGACCCACCAGCCAGGGGGGAGGAGAAGGCCCGAGGGTCCCACCAGGCTCTGTGTTCGGTGAGAAATTTGTTAGTTTCTCATCGCCATTAACATGGCAGATGTTTAGATTGTGCCATTTCATCTTCTTCTGGGATAGCTGACCTTGGTGTAAGGATGGCCCAAAGCAAAGTCCAAGTTGCTCTTCAGAGCCATTGAGCATTTATGGGGCACAAGGGGCGTCACCTCAAAGTAGCCACCAATCACCAAAAGTAATATGCAGAGGAATTTGCATATCTCATCAACTCCATGAGGGCTGCAGGGGTGCAGAGGTAAGAACAAGAAAGCTTGCTGATTGATACACTGCTTGTTTAAAAAACATTTGTGAGTATAACACACGTAAACATGCAGCCTTTCATACCTCCTTGTTTGTTTTCGTGTAGACATGTATGCAAAGTGATGCCTCCTCCTGCCATATCTGGGGTACTGACTTTCCTCAGGAAGTTCACCTTGAGTGGATTTCTTTTTCCATGGACTCCCACAAATCCCATAGTCTATCATTTTGCTACTGTTTTTTATGAATAACCATATGTATAGTAGATAAATATATGGTTGTTTCTTGCCTCCCACGAGTGCAAAGAGGAGCAAATATATCACTTCCACTCTGGCTCTGTTTACATGATGAAGTTGTTCAAAGTTTCCATCTTTGTGTTTTATACCCTCTGCGATACAGACTTGCTGTGAATTATGTTATTTCTTTCTTTACTTCTTCAGATAATCTTTCATTAGCTGCTCTGGTCCCTGTCTGTCTGTCCACACAACAGAAGAAACCAGTACAGAAACCTTCTCCTTTGACATTTCCATCAGGAATAAACTTCCTGCTGTGTCTGCCCTTTGCCAACTTCCCACTTGTGTTTGGGTTTGCTCCAAAGAGTACGTAAGGAGCCATTCCCAGAAGCACCAGCTCTCTTTGTGAAAAGCCGCTCTACAAGCTAAAGGCAGTTTTCAAATCATGTCAGATCATAGTCTTTTTGTAGAAAAATGAACTTTTAAAAAATTACTGCTATATTAAGTTAAAAATGGGGTACTTGTCTGGGAAGTACTTATGCAAAATGTATCCTTAGGAAACGTATCTGCTAATCTTCTTTATGAAGATAGATTCTGTGTTATAGAAATTAATTGAACTATCTTTCACTCTGTAGCTTTTTTTCACTAGCGATTTTTAAATTTCCTAGGTCTTGCATGCCATTGTAACAGATCATGTTGGTCACAAATGGTATGTGCAGACACAGTTCTTCAGCATTTTAAATATATTTTCTTCTAGAGAATTACAGTAGAAATAAGGGTGTTAGAATAAAAAAAAATGCCTTCCACGTATTTTCAGGAAACCATGCTTTAGCGAAGTGAGACCAAAATTAGAGGATGTAACGCACTGGGCATCTTGCACTTTAAAACCAAACATGCCTCCTCCAAAGGAGAGGGCTGCTTGTTTCCATGCAATGGAGCATCTAAAGCCAGTAGGACAAAGTGAATCAGGTCACGAACGCACAGTTTGGCGCTCATCGTGTCTGCAGCAGTAATTGCACGGCCCAACACTTGCTAAGAAGCTGCTGTTTGCAAGGCAAATATTTTGTATCAAGTCATTACTGGGTTTGTTACAAGCTGTGGGCACATAATAAAAAATGACTACAGTAATACCGTGACGATAGTCCCTACACTGATCAACTGCAAATGATCTGATTAACAGTCAGCTGCTGATTCCCAGTTTAATTAATCCTGATGGGCTATTGATGCGCTGCAACTGTTTGTCCTAATAATGAGTTTTGAAATTAGACTGCGACGAGCCACTTAGACAGCTGCCAAGGAAAATAATCATTTCGGGAGGCGAGCAATGGAGATGGCAGAGGAGGAATGGCTGCTATTTGACAGAAAATTCACATGGCTGTGTCACATGTGTTTTATTTTTACATTTGGAGCACATTAACTGTACCAGCAGTAAGTGGTGACTGCAAGACACATAACTAGCTTTACAATTAACAATGCTACTTCTCATCAGTATGCAAAAGCTAAACATGAAACATGAAGTGTGTTAATAGCAGAATATATGTAGCTACAGACCATTGAACAATTTAGGTCAGTCCTTTGCAATGTTTAATTAGACTAATATATCTGTTTGCAATTAATAACAGATGTGACAAGCTAATGTGTCCATGTACTGACAAATTAACCTTTGCCCATCAGCTGCTCGGATCTGTGAGAAAAGTGCCATGTTTTGCCTCAGTTCAACTGAACCTAAATAAAATTGCAGGATAATTATAAACATAAATGTTAATAGCATGTGCTATTAACATGGGAAGCAGAAACCAAAGGCAAGTATTTCTCAGCCAGGTCGTCGTACTGTACTTTGCCACATGACAAAACCTGCAAATTATATTTTTCCATTTGTCTCATTGCAATTAGTGTTCGGTTTGACAGATGCTAGTTCGATAATCCTCCTTGCCAGTGGACCTGGGACATACCAGAGAGCCGAAATTAATAGCCATGGTAAGAACGCTTCCATAGCCATTCAGTCTTTGGCTTTATTTGCTGTCTGCAAGCAAACGTGCCCTCAATTTGTGACAAGCCTTGCCACTGAAGTGACGTGGCAGACATGTCTGTCAGGACTTGGGCTGAGGCCATCAGCATATTCCAGATAAGTAATGGGAGCATCTCTCACCCCCTGGGCTGGTGGTCTGTTTGCATTTCCAATATAACCTCTCTCTCACTGTCTCTCCCCTCCCTTATATATATAAAAAAGCCATATATATTTAAAAATTACAGGCGTCATATATAATATATATAATATTTACATACTGTAGGCATCTTTCCTTGCTCTGCATTAGGCTTTGTTAATAAACCCCTGTTATTGATGGGATTTATTGTGATTGTGTGTGTGTGTGTATATGCTCACACACACATACATACACCCGTAAATGTGTGTGTATGTATGTATACACATTTGTATATGCATATACATATTTGTATAGGCATATACGCATACATGTGCATGTCTATTGGTACTTGTACATAATATTATAATATAAAATTTCAAATTCCATGACGTAGTTTATTGTCCTCTAGATGTGACCTAAACTGTATCCTTTTTATATTTAAGATTTTGAAAGTGGGTGGCATGCTTGGATGCTCCATGTCTGAATGCTTACCACTTCTGCAAAATCAGCCTTTTGGAGCACGTTGAAGTTGGCATGTTGGCTTCCTCTGAGTGCTCTCTCCTAATGGCTCTCAAAGACTAGATTCTGACCTAGGCAGGCCCAGTACTACCAGTCTTGAAAATCTTGCTCTGCGTTTTTGTGGACATGTTTGTGTTGATTAGGAAGATATTAATAGGTGACGTCCCTGGAGGCTGGCTTCATGCTGAGATGCCATGAAACCTGTTGCATGATTCAACATGGCACATTCTGAAGAGCAACCAAGCCTGGGACTCCTACTGCAACCCAAGAGACAAGAGTCTCCGGGGCTGGTCAGTTTGGAGAAACTTTCAGCACATACTCTTGATAGGTGTTTTTCACTAATACCTAAAGTTTTGGTCCCAGGATCACCTCATCTTTGGATTATATTTTGTTGTAGTTTAGCCCTGCTTGGGACCAAGCTATGCAGTCTCTCTCTCTCTCTCTCTCTCACTCCCCCCACCCTCTGAGGGAATGGGGGAGAGATAATATAACAAAAAGGCCTGAGAGATTGTTACGACAGATGGAGCCCAAGTCATGGACTGAATTAACTTAACAGACATTTTGGAGGGATAGCCCATAGGCTGAGGGAGTGATATCTGTGTGTATGTATATATGTGTATCAAAGACAGGGGAAAAAAAGGGTAATTGGAAGGTGTAGGATCTGGGCATGATGTAGATGGTCTAGAATAAGAGGCGGATAATGTCCTGGTTCTGGCTGGGATGAAGTTCATTTTCACCTGAGCTCAGAGAGGAGCTGGAGTTGGTGGCCCCTGTGGCTGGGGGACACAGCTGGGATAGTTTACCCAAATTAGCCCAAGGGCTATTCCACACCTTGTGATGTCATGCTCAGTGTATAAGTGAGGAGGGTGCTGAGGGGAGGTTCCTGCTACTTGGGAGGGAGTTGGGTATCAGGATCCTCAATGAGCTATTGTACTGTAAGTTATGTGCTTATGTGCTGTTATTGGTTGGTTGGTTTGTTTTCTATCTCTGTTTTCTTTTCTTCTGTTGTTCTCTTAAACTTTTCTTTTTATCTCAACCCATGAGTTTTGCTTTCTTTTCTTTACCAATTCTCTTCCCTATCCCACTGGATGGTGGGGAGACTGAGTGAGAGACTGCGTAGCTTGGTCCCAAGGGGGGCTAAGCTATGGCATTTTTATAGCATCACATCTGAGGTTGAGTAGTATCAGATTATCAACAGCCTAGAACTAGCATCAGGATTTGAGGAAAAACTCATAAAAATAGAGCAACATTAAAACATAAAGGAACTATCAATTACACGTGCTACTGCTCCCTTGGACACCTTCTGTTTTGTGCTGCTCAAATATACACGTTAGGACTAGATGTATATCAACATCCCTTACACAAATAAGTGTCAAGAGGTAAAGCATCAATATCTTTCAACCATAAAGCCACAATATCCATCCGTTTTCCCTCATAAAGGTCAGATGCTCGCAGCCTGCATGTACTGCCCCTAAAATGAATGCCACACTGTCATCAGCATTCAGCACCATGGCCACAGAATAAAGGGAGCCCAGCCAGCCACATGAGAAAGAGGAGATTAAAAGAAAGCAGAAAGCAAAAATAAAATGCCTTAAGTCTGTGCTGCAGACTTTTGCCCTCCCTTGCTAATCGATCGTCCTCCCGGTGTTCGTTCTCTCTGCTGAGCGACCGGCGTGCGGTACGGGCTGCAGAGAGACCAGCAACTGCCCAAATACACAGCACAACCCTGGCCCACGTAGGCAAGAGCAGCAGCAGGAGGTCACACAGCTCTTCCGCCCAAAGAGCTCTGACAAACCTTGACACAGACCCTTGCCCCCCTTTTGCTCATTAGAAATTCTGCTTCAAGGTGGGAGGTTTCTCGGCAAAAGCTGTCCTTTCCAAGGGGACTGGAGCAGCAGGAGCCATGGGGATGCTCCACATTTGGTGGCACCTCTCGCTGCTCACCATTAGGCTGTGTTAGTAAACCCATGTTATTGATGAAATTTCTTGAGAGTGGACCTTGGGCAGGCTGTCCACCCGCCCTGTTCACCAGTTACCAGCAACAAGTCATGGGACGTTCCTGCCTTTTAAGGCCAAATATTCTGTCCCATAGCCCACATCTTAAAGCAAATTTTTTTGAAGTCAAATTACCATCTTGCTTTAATTCTACCTTGGGATGATTATTCTGATTTTTTTTTTCTTCTAGTTTGGGGCATGTTCATCCTTCAAATGAAAAATAAGTTATAAAGGTATGTAATCTGGTTCGACCAACAGCTGGGAAAAGAAGAGCGCAGCCTATTTTGACGTATAAATGGTCCTGGAAGAAGTGAGCAATCCCAATCCTTCCCTCCAAGCCCCGACGCAAGGCCAGTACAAGGGACGGTAGAAGGAAGAGACTCCGTGTGCTGAGAACCCCAGCGTTACAGCTGCTTGCCGCAGAAAGGAACAAGCCCTACAACCCAAAATGCAACCCAAAACAGGTAAGGTAGAGACGGAAGCCTTTCTGCCTGTATGCACGCTGGCAAACGAGGTATGCCTCTGCCTACCCACCAGACGGAGTTACAGGCTCTTCTCTTTCTTTTAGGCAAGAGTTCTGAACTTTGCTGTGTGCGTTTGGTGACGAGACGGTGCCGCGCGCATCAGGCTTCTGTTTCTCTTTGCAGAGGGGAAGAGTTTCACCATACTTGAGTATTGTAAGTGCCCAGAGCTTGAGCTGCAGCGGGCCTGTGCCAGCTACACTGTGGTCTGGACTTTTCAGAAGGTTTGTTTTCAATAATTGTACAGCTGCTCGTGTGTTTGAAGGAGGGAATAGATTTTGAGATGACTCCTGCCCCCTTTTTGCCCTGTGTATTCCTGGGAGCGTGGCAGAAAGGTAGCTGCTGGTGCTCAGGGGAGAAGAGAAGAGTAATGGATTGGAAAAGTGTATACTTTACTTTGAAAAGTTCGTCCACACATTTCTGAGTAGTTTTAAAAAAAAAAAAAAATCTATAAATGCTACATAACTTTTTCATGAATTTGGCCTTTAGCTAGGCTGAACTTCCAAAAATGGGTTTGAACTACTACAATACTGTATCCTGACGGCTCCTGGTGTAAGGAAAGCCCGGGTTTGTGTGCTTCCAGGAAACCACTGTGATAGCTGTAGATGAACCTAAATAGCAGGAGATACAGAACCAATAATTTCTAAATGATGTGTGAGACTTTGGAGTGGATTTATCCCTCTCGTCTCAGTTCTGAAAAGCTCCTCACCAGTGAGTGAGCAGTGTACTCCCTTGTACGTGGCAGCTGAGCTGAGGGATGTACCTGCATCTCTTTCTGCAGGAAGCCAATACAGAACTTTGGCAAGTTGAGCAATTTAAAACTGAAGACAGTTCCTGCCTTTGGGTTAGCGTGTTCCTGCCGTGGCAGATCTCACTGCAGAGGTGCAGAAGGTGGATGTTGTGTGCAGGATCCCAGCAGAGTGCTCAGTGCACCTGCTAAACACTGAATATGCTCTTCTGAGTGGGCTGTTTGTTTAGGTAGCAAAGAAGAAATCAACTAAAACCTGGTATTCGACATAGAAGCATGGAAGGGTGGAATTAACTCTTTAACTGTCATTCTTGCTATGTTACTTTAAAATGTGAGGCTTTGTAATGTTTCTTGCACACTGCAACTTTCACATCACATTGCAGGAGTTATTTCGTTTCTCTATAGAGCTACAATCAAAGGATACATGTATGAGGGGCCTAATAATTTCCAGAGATTTTTGTTTCAAGCCATTAAAGCTGAAATACATTACTACCTTTCGAAAGCTTTCAGAAAATGAGCAGATGAAAGCTCTAGGCTTTTTGTTGTTCTTGTTCTTCCACTTGTACAAATAACAGATAATAACACCTGCATTTAAAAACTGGGGATTTTTGCCCTTCATATCCCAAACCAGTATAAATTGATGTGGTTTAGATCGGCTATTAAAAATTCCTCTCTACCTTTGCCTCAATTTACAGCAAAGCAACATGGCTCTGGTAGGCCGGTATTACGGATACATGGTATTACTGCCTAGCCTGTCATCATGTGAAATTAGATTCTCTATCAAAACCAAAAGTTTTAGCAGGATGAAATTATGATTCTGTGAGCAGGTCTCCTGCTCTGGCATCAACATTGATGCAAAATTGATGAAACTTCCAAGTGAAATTGCATTGTTTGATCTTCACAGTCCTGGAATAACATAGCCTAAAGCTACAGTTTCTGTAAACTTACTTTGCACAAACGACTTAGCCAGTACTGATGTATTGACATAGTGTGCCCATGAATGACATTAGGGCTACTTAGAAAAGAGACAAAATAACAGCAAAAGAATGCAGCAATTGGTTCTGAAATTACCTTTTTCCAGTGAACCTCTCTGAAAAATTACCTTTTTCTGCTGAGTCTCACTCAAAAATTACCTTTTCCAACTGAAGCTCTCTCAAAGTGCCTTGATGTTAAGCAATATAGTTTTTAGTTGAAAATGTCACAAGGCCATGAAAAGAAATTGATAGAAAATTTCAGGGTTCCTTGTTGATATTTGAAGTAGCCTGTGGATTTTTGTTCTTTAATACAGATCTTCTCTGCTGTGCTACCACTTTGATTTCTGTATTGCCAAAACCAGCATGTTTCTAGGCTTAATGGCTTCACCGAGAGGAATGTGAAGGTGGTTTAGTTATTGCTGTGGAGGTGATGTTGCCAGTAGGAAACTGGTAAACAGATGTCTTCTGAGCCCTTTCCAATCACATAGAAGGGGGTGGTTTGGTTTTAATAATGGAATAGAATAAATAATCTCTCTAAATGTCTTCCTTTTTGAAGTCATATATAAATGCAATAGTGCTCTGCTGAGGTGAAGGTGTTCAGACATTTGTCTGCCTATGTGGCTGAGAGGGACCAGTGATCCAGAGCTCGTGGAAATCAATGGAAGGGCTCCCACAGCCTCAGTAGGCTTTAGCTCAGACCTGTAACTGGAAGTTAAGAGACCAGGTGACTGCCAGCAGGAATTTAGAGTGGAGGATTGCACAGACAGGGATCAGGGTTTTCTATACTTGCTAAGACCGAAGCCTCAGGCTGTTCGTGCAGGTGGATCTAACACCTGTACACAGCCTCAGTGAAGTGTGGCAGGCAAAAGAGAGAGTGTATTAGCAAAACTGGGAGCCAGGAGACACCGAGATTAAAGGTATGGGCACCTGAGTAAGATACCGTGAGACAGCTAGCGGATAATTTTACAGTGCATTGGCAGTAATTGCATGTGTGCAAGTTCTTACTGCAGTAAATGCAAGGTTACCTTTCTCTGAGGAGTAAGGTACTTTCATTTGCGAGGGGTAAGAGCATGGATGCAGGCAATTACTGCAAAGAGCTGACTCCCTGCAAGCTCTCACCCTTGTAATGAGTTTGTGCACTTGTGACACTGGGGAGAATTCATCTTGCTTGCATCCAGATACTTGGTCTAAACTAGCAATTAAGGTTCCCTTAATAGTCAATGGAGACAGAGAAGCCCCTCCAGGATTCTCCCACCTGTCCTGGTGGGACTTTCACCCCTTCTGATCACAGGTCTTCAGGAAGTCCTGGGCACTCCAGCTGCCCACATGCAGTCGAGATAACACGCTCCATCACGCGCACAGGGTCTTCACAGAGGTGGCACTTGTGACGCACATTCCTTTGTGCAATACCCAGCTCTGTTGTTAACCTGCAGTCTACCTGGAACACGCAGCACTGACCCTGCTATCGGTGTCCTCTTCCCAACAGGCCCATGGCCAGTTCCTGGAGGAACTGCCTTGAGGCATGTCTCTTCCTAGTGACGATGGAGGGATACCAAAGACAACCATGACAGAATGGGGCAGTTCCTTCACGCAGATGTGGGAAGGAGGGCTGGCGACTGGTTGCATGGACACTCTGGGCTGATACGATTGAGCCGTTGATATGAGATTGACTGTACCTCTGAAAGGTAGTGCAGGGTCAACAGCTTACGGAGACAGTCAGCAAGGAGCTGCCCGATAAGAAGGGAGAAATGCAGTCTTAGACTTTGTAACTCCCAAAAGGACTGTGGCTCCAGCTGGGTTTCATGGGAAAGAAACGTGTATGCAAATCATTATTTCAAACCTGAACTGTTTGTAACAGATAAATGATAAATAGATAAACAAGTTAAACACAAATTTATTAGAGACAATATTTAAGAAGATTAATGACAAATCCCTTTTGGCTGAATATTCTGCTATATGGGAAACAGAACAGTGCGTTTAATAGAGGATACTTGAGCATCAACTCTTATCAGTCGATGAACACTGCAAGATCAGCTTTGAGGTTTATATTTAATTAATATATTAAGCCAACTTAGCCAGATGAAAGCCTACCAGAGCAGCAAAACACTTCTCATAGAAACATGAATGTTCTTATGTAAGTTTTTGAGGCACTGTAAAATGTTTATTACAAATCACAGCATTTTGAACAATGGCTCCGAATTCCTGAATTGTGAATTTTTTGCTTCCCTGAGAAAAATCTATGCAATACCTTCATTGATGTCATGTACATTGATTGCAATCATTGGTCAATAAGCTCTGCCTGTGGCTCTGGCATTGTTACCAGGACTGTAACTACAGCTGGCTGGAAACAGACAGTTGCGTGTTGTGAAAGAGGTTTCAGAATTTGTTTTCAATATCTATTAGTGCAAAAAACCGAACCCTTCTGTATTATTGCATTAACTGAAGTTTAATTAAACTGCTGGAGTCCCCGTAACACATCTGGGGGGGTAGATATGTGCCTTGGTAGCTGTGGAGGGCTGATGTGCAGCAGTCCAGCACGGTCTGAGTGCGGAGCATGTCAGCTCCGAGTACCACCTGGGCAGTGGTAGGAACATCACTGGGATCTGGCATGGAAATAGAGTTTTTGTGTAGATTTGAAAGTGTGCTTGCCTTTGCTGGTTCTCCTTCAACTCATGGAAGGCTCAGGGGGCTTCTCCAGCAGGGGTGGGAGGAAGGATGCGAATGTGTTTGTACTACGGTACACCAGTAACACACAGTATGCATGCGCAGTAACAGCGCTTGAGGTAGGGACAATCTTTTTGGTGCTGGATGCTAAATTTTTTTTTTTAAATCCTGTTTTCTTGTGCCTGTCCAGATCTTTCTGAGTGCAAAGAGTTTGCCATCACTGATACGGGAAGAGGGATGCAGCTTTCCATGTGTGGCTCAGGCAAGGAGTGCTATGAAGCCCTTTAACCTGCAGCCAGCAGCGAGGGGCCTCGAGGGTGACGCTGGTACAGGAGGCGCAGGTACCTGTGCAGAAGCCAGTGCTCCATATAGCAGGGACAGTGACAGTGACAGCCAAGGAGCTAACAACAGAAGGTTCCCCAGCAAATCCCACAGATGACAGCCTCCATGCAGGATTGATGCCTTTTCTGTAGATCTGAGGCTGGGAAGTCATGTTGTGTCTTTTTCAAGCCCTTCCTCTTCCTCCCAGGAAGTTCCTCTGCAAGAAAAAAACATCAAGTGAGATCTTCACTAGTCCCCACCATGAGGACGTGACATGATACCACACAGAGGTGTGGCTCTTAATAGGCCAAAATTATTATTTCTATGATTCTATGAAAAAAAATCACAAAATAAAATCATGTAGCTACACTCTTTACCAGACATGGCAGGGAATGTCCTACAGTTTCCCTGAAGGAAAGAGTACTCTGAATCCTTTCATTTAAAAGGTGTGAGATGGGTCTCTTCCTAAATCAGCATCCTTTTCAGAGGAGCCAGCTCTGGGAGCCCACAGCCCAGTTCTGTTGCTGGGTCTGCCTGCGCTGAGCTCAGCCTTGGGCAGCTTTCGGGGGCTGCATGCAGCCCTGCACCCCGACACTGGCCAGAGAAAGGCTGTTCTGTGCAAGGAATTGTCTGTTTGTTAATCGGGAAACACAGACCAGCTCTTTTAGCAATAATTAACATGGTGCGCTTGGGTATCCTGGCATGGAGAGATCACATTTTAACACTCAGCTTCATTCCACGCTGAAACAAATCTATTATAACCTTTGGCATTTTACTCATTACAACCTAATTAACCTGCTAATAGACATGTCCGAGGACTCATGTCTGTAATTATACAAAAATCAAGAGGAGAAGTACAATTCTCCTCTGTAGATTTCTGAAATCCATTCCAATAAGCAGGAACTCCTTTAGGGAACTAAATTTGGGGGAAAGCTGAATGCTACTGGATCAGTTTACTGTTATTTTATAAAGAGAGGCCAGGACTGCATACCTTGCACATCTAAACCTCAGAGTGACTAGGAAGTTGGGGTACACAAGAAGTGTAGGCTAGAGCAGTGGAGGTCCCCCCTGCAAAATACGAGAGGAAAATACGCTGCTGTTTGAGATATCTGCGAGGTTACGTGGGTAGGAGAACTATGATGTCTCCTGCCCCATTATAATTTTATGTACCTTAAGAATAAATATATGATGTACAGAATAAAAGCGAGGGACTGGGGTCATTAATAGGCCAGATAGGATACTATCAAAGTGTCTGTGGCTCCCCACATGCATTAGTGGTGGAACATGCTTTCCATAAAGAGCCTGGTAAAATAACTGCACTCCAAACAAATCCTCCTAAAGAAAATGCTCAGGTTAAAGTCCAAATCCCCTCATTACCTTGTTTTTTACATCACATATATATTTAATGTTTTTTTCAAATGTTCCTGATGTTATTTTCCACCTAACAAGGTCCCCAACAACATACTGCCTGCCGTCATTCCCAGTAATTTCAGAGGCTGTATCAGTGCCTGGGCAGACCAGCCGCCAATTTGCACTTTTGGTAGCTCGCCTGTAGATCTGAGCTACAGCTGCAGCTACGTGTGAGGAGGAGGAGGAGAACAATGCCCGAGGAATCCAGCGTGGCAGATACTGGGGCTCGGGTTGGGGTCCCCCAGTGCTATGTGGACTCCCACCAGTCAACGTCCATGGATTGAATCGGAGGGGGGTGGGATCGCCCCGTCTGCACGAGCAGCCTGACGAGGGGGTTTGCAAGTTCGATAACGCCGGGTTGGGTTGCCGAAACCATGGCTAGGGCAGCTGCCCTCCACGGCTGTCACACAGCTGTCACGCGTGGTATACTGTGCATGCACCATGCCATTTATTTTGCAAAGAAACAATTCTAAAGGTCCTGCACTAATTTAAAAAGTCTGAATTTTAAAGGCATGCTGCATTGCATGGCTACACACAGAGCACCCCTGCGTTGGTTAAGGTTTTCTCCACCTCTCGAGCCACACAGAGCTGCCTGCCCCAGGATCAAGCTTTTCCCTGTCTTTTCTTTTTAAGGACATACATTTTTAATAGAAGCAAGTGTCACATTTTTTCTTTTACAAGAGGGACACAAGACTCTCTGTATTAATTTCTAGGAGACTGAAGACAAATTGAAGATAGTTTTTATTTTCTGTCATAGTCTGCGGTGTCCAGGGTTACAAAATGGAGCAGCCCGATGATAGTTCACAAACACGAAGCTGGCACTAGCTTCTCCAGATCTCTGCCGGGACCTGAGGGGGTCAAGAAATCCTTTTTCATAGCAATGTCCTTTAATATCAAGAAACACACATATTTTAAAAAATGCTGGGGCCAGAGGAAGAAGAGGAAGCATTTATCAACATTTTAAAAAAATCCATTTAAAATACAGAAATAAAGTCTAAAATGCTGCACTGCTATCCAGTGCCTCTGAAGGAGAGTCCCAGAGAGACAGGTGTAGCCATCATAAAGATTGCTTCCCAGAAATACAGGGCTGGAAATGGGGAGATAGGCAAGTTTATATTACACAAACACACACACACACTAAGGGTGAAAAAAAAATAAAGAGAATATAGTCACCTGGAGCCAATTGCCATGGACTTGTTTTATGTGCTGGAAAACCTCTGACAATACATAGCTGACTGAAAAAAAAAAAAATCAGACGTGATAGTAAAAATTATGCAGCTAGTATTTCTGTCTGGCCCTTTAAGCAAAAAAAAAAAAATAGTAGTATGTGTTATTGTATGAGCATTTATATATTACAGGGAATATGAGACTCACTTGATTAAAAACTGGCTGAAATAATAAACCTTTTTCAAAACCCCGGCAGATTAGTTTATATAAGGCCAGGGATTAAGGATATCTCCAATGTCATTTGCCTTTTTTTGGCATGCTGCGTTACGGCACCCTTGAATATTTCTGCACTAGCCATAGGCAGTGACAGTAGCGAGGGCAAAAATGCACTGGGGGCACTGCCCTCAGTAGTGAGGGCAAAAATGAGCAGCTACAAGCTTTTCTTCCAACTTCTAAACTTACCAGCTCAGTAGCTCCAAACATGGCTCTCTTCTCTGACAGCCCTGGGGCTGCCGAGCGCTCGTAGGCAAATTGCCACCCAGCTCTTCACCTGGAGAAGCTGGGGAAAAGCAGCAGCAGGCAAAGAATGAAAGGATTGTTTATTGGGTTTTGTGTTGGTTTTTAAGGGGCATTTCCTGGGTTTATTGCAGTTAATTTGGTTTACCACTATCCCAAAGGAGACAAAAATGCAGTTTAAAACCACAGACATTCCATACGGCAGCAGAGCCAAACCCCCGCAAACAGAGCCGAACCCTGGGCTGCTGCAAAGCTGCATTGGGTGGGGAAGGCAACAAAAATCTCCAGCCTTTTACGCTAGGAGGGGTGGGCAATGACACTGGCTGTGGTGCTTAACTACACTGTGTGAAAACCTTCTTTAGTTAACAAATTCATGTTCCTGTCGTTGCTAAACAGAAATGTAAACCAAGCGTCTCGGAGCTGGGCAGTTGGCTCTGCCGGGGCTGGCAGGCAGGCGTGATGCTGGTACCCTGGGTGTCTGCGAGCGCGAGCTCCAAACAGCCCAGGACAAACACTGCTGGAAAGCAGAGCGCAAGGTGGACTTGGAGAGGAATGCTGCTTTCTGCTGCTTTGCTGGCTTTCCTGGAGAAATAAAATGTTGGATTTGACAATGTCTCTGAGCAAAAGAGAGGCGCGGGAGGAGGGAGCCTAAGGAGCCACCTGGGTTACAGCTGCCATGAGGCCTACCAGCACTGGCAAAGGCCACCATAAACCGCATGGAGAAGTAGCGTGCCGGCATGGATATACTGATGGCTGGTGTCCTGTGGGTTAAATAACAGAATAAACATGGATTTGTAATCTTAAACTCCCTCCTGCAGTGTTTAATGAATTTTTAGTTCAGGATGTACGTAAATAATCAGGCAAGTCAAACAACAGGAGTTATATTTTACAATGAAAAATAATTGAACCTAAAATATAGACTAAATCTCCCTTACACAATGAAATGTAAATAATCTCTGCCAAAAAGTGCAGGAGTACACTTGCTCAGCCTTAAAAGTCACATACACTGATAGATGGGAGCCTTATACAAATATTGTCCTTTATTATAATGTAGAAAACATAACGCTGTATCAGGAGTAATAATAATTTCTGAAAGCTATTAGAAAATAAAATAAATTTGAGATTTGCATTTAGGAATTAATTTTTAACATAAATAATAATTCCAATAAGTTAGTAAGATAAAATTTAAAATGTATTATTGGAAAAAATGTTATTTAAACATGCAACAGAGTCAAATTTTATTCTAACTGGGAAATGCAGTAATAGTCAAATAACACTGAGTGACATTTGTTGTCGCTCTTCTGAAAACTTAATAGGGAACATTTTCTACGGCTGAGACTTGATACTCTATAATGGTGGCTTGGGTTTTTCTTTGGTGGTTTGTTTTTTGGGTTTTTTTTTGTGACCACACTGTTATTTCATATTCTTCCTTTCATTCTTCTGTTTAGAAAAAAAAAAATGAACAAGCGAAGCACAACCTTTGGTAGAGTGATCTGTGACACCCCATAATCTTTTGATACTGCCTTGATTTCTAATTGTGTTTTTCACATTTTTAGCAAAAGAAATATGAAAAAATCAGAAATGTAACCTATATTATTATACTTTAATGTGATGTTCTACTTTTCTGTTTGTAGTTCTTGAAGTTTTTGTCTTACTTCATTAAACATTTAATAAATCACTGCCAGTTTTGTGACAGACTTTAACCATAACACAAACAGCAGGAGGTGTAAACTCAGTTCAGTTCGTATAGGCATATAATATCCATGTCGACATCATCATCCCCTCAAGGCATATTGGCAAAACGGCCAATGGAAGCTAAGCTTTTTCCGACAAAGCTTCGAAAATAAAGTTTTCTTCTTTTATCTTACTACAAATCAATTGGAGCCCTTACAGCAAAATCCTATAAAATAACTTCAAACACTGCTTCTTAGTCTAAAAATTTGTATTATGGCTAAAACTCTTTGAAGTTTTATGACTGAAGTTTGGAGAAAAATGATTTAAGTGCTATCTGCTAGACATCAGAGTGTCAAAATTTCTCTCAGTTTTCTTGACACATAAACTGCTACCTACTGTATGTTTTTTAGGGTTGTTTTTTTTTTTTTCCTTTCTTTTTACCACCTAACCTAGCTTGCTTGATAAAAGTTTCTTAACTGCAGTTTATCCCATTGAATTAATACCCTTTCAAGCTTCAGCTTAAAATAACTGATTATTTTATTGTTTTATTTTTAGCTCCTCTGACGATGCAGGTGGTAAAGGAGTGGGGAACAGAGCTGCTTTGCAAGTGTCGTATTGATTTTTGAATACAAAGGAGGCAGGTAAGGTGCCCAAAACAATGCATCCACAGAATGTGCAGCCGAGTCCTTGGTTTGGGGCAAATGTTGGAAGAAGCTACTTTGCAAAGGGGAGAAACACTCCTCCTGTAGGAAAACCTGCAGGGCAGGTGGCTCCTAGGACACCCAGAAATGTTGGCAGTAATTCAGGTTTCATGCTGCTCCTTTTGCAACATGTCAGTGAAAAAGAGCCCATCCACATCCCCTCACATGCCACAGCACATCCCTGCCAAGCGGGCGATGGTTGTACACTTTGTGTTGATACTGAGGTACCTGAAGCCCCAGGGAGGCCACGAGCAGGATGTGTCCTGGCCAGCTGCCATCAGCCCTTTCTGACAGGCGGAGGTTGGTCCTTTTAAACCAGGTGCTCATCAGTGCCCTGTGCTGGGCACACTGGTCTCTCTGCAAATATCACCACAAGACACCAGTTGGGACCTTTTTATTTGCTTAACATGCCCATCGAGCACAAAAACCTGAGGAAGGACTTTGAAATTGAGGGCACAAAAAAAGAAAAACTTTATCTAAGCCATGCCTTTCTTATTTACTTTTTTTTTTGTTTAATTTAAGAAATAATCAGAAAAGAATGTCGAAAGTATTCACTGTAGAAGAAAAATGGTGTTGCGTTGTCAGCGTTGCATCAAAGTGACATGTGTCAGAATTCAGTAAGATGGTTTGCATACAAAAATTAAGCAAGGTGCATGAAATCTTCTGCAGAGAGCAATGGCAAAAAAAATGTAAAAAAAAAAAAAAAACCCACACCAAACTGTATTATCCTGCATACTGCAGCCTTGCAAAATTTTCTTCACCCAAGATGAGTGATTTGTTTTGATGGGCAAGCAAAATATAATCATTTGAGGGAAGACAGAAGGAAAGGGGCGCGGGGGGGGCGTATTATCATCATCTTGGAAAAGGTTGGGTGAGTAGATTTTGTGCCTGAGCTGGTAAATTTGTAGTACAGCTTTGCATGGCTGGAATAATATAATAAACTGACTTAAATATAAATGCCATTTAGGAACTATTCCATAGTGAACAGTTAAAATGATGGCATTCAACAGAACTGCCACAACAGAACCTGCTGTTGCTGCTAATTTGCTGAAGTAGATCTGCTGTCTTTACTTCCTCTGCTGCTCCTGCGGCACCTCAAGGCATGCTGAGGGCTCATCCATCATGTGCTGGCTCATAACAAGGCAAGAAGAGGGAGTGCCATTGTAGCGTACAAGAAACTGAAGTGTAGGTCCAAAAGGTCACAGGAAACCATCAACTGTTTAGAACAGGCAAGCTGGAAAAAGATCTTGCTGAGGAAAACATTGCATGAAGACAGTTGGTATGTTCCTCTGGAGCAGCCATGGAGGCTGCTGTGAGCAGCGGTGGAAGCAGAGCTGCATCTAGGCAGGGCGCTCCAGAGCACGCTAAGGACAAAGCCCTGGAAGGCCACATCGTGCTTGATGAGCTTTTAATGCAGAACAATTGCAAATTGCTATTAATGCTCCAATGGAGAACTGAGATACGCAAGATTTTTCCCTTCTGTCATGTGGCATTAGGTCAAAGGAGTGGATAATAACAGCGATACATTAGTCTCACCAGAGAGCTGCGCTGACACATGCTATGTGGGCACGTGGGCATGTTTTCAGCACCTACACACCCACTGCCATGATCTAACTTTCAAACAGATGCTTTCACGTCACACAACGCGGGGCATTGAGCAGGCCCCAGGCTCCAGCAGGCAGCTCTGGAAATAGGCCTTGCCTTTTCAGGAGCTTTTTACCTGGCCTTTTATAAGATGGAAGCCACACAGCTCCATGCTATCAGATAATGGCTGGGTGGATATTAAACCTCCTGGCAAACAGTTTAACATATTCTTCCTAAACCGATTCTCCATGATAAAGCAGCAGGCTGCAATGCAGATGATAAAGTTCCATCTGACAATGTAATCCAGGCTTCACACTACCAGTCACGTCAATCAACATCTGAACTAATGTCAGAGTCTTCTCTTACTAATGAGCTGCTGCACTGAGACACAGCCTTGCTATCAGTCAGGTACCTGTAATGAGGCAGAATGAATGGCAAGACCCCTCTTCAGACGATTCCTCTCATCTAGCCATAGAGGGGCTTCATTGTTCACTTATTTCAGTACAGACCAAGAGTTTCTTCCTGAAGGTCTCTACCAGCTTCATGCACGGTTATTCTAGCACCTCATTTTTTACGTGCTACCTGCAGTTGTTTGGATAACTTCTACCAGGAATTAATTTTTTTTTTTTTTTCTTTCTGTCTAATCATTTGCAATCCCAGTGCTTGCATATAAGGGCTGTAGTCCTGTTGCTTGCATATAAGGACATCTTAATGTAGACTTTAAATTCAAATGAAAGTACCTTGCCGTTTCCCCAAGCTGAACATCTCCATGTAGCATTCTGCTTTCCTTAAATTATCTGGCTACAAGGCACGTTTGTCCAGCAGCTCATGCTTTGATTTTAAGCAGCAGCTACCACGCAATGGTGTATCCTGTTTACACATCCCTTAGTATCACTGGAGGAACCAGAGGGATGTGCTCCAAATCCATAGCTTTCCATTGGTGTAACAAAACCACAGTAACTATTTATTCATTTTTCTTTGCCTGTCATACTGCTGCTGAATGGCCTGAACTGAACAGCTACTGCCAGGCCCAGAGGTTCTGCCCAAACCAGATCTCGGGCAGTTTGCTAAGAAGGTAATTTATAGCTGCAGTGCTAGAAGGCGCGCCCATGAACTGCAGGAGAGAAGAAGTCCATGAGCAATAAGGAAAGCTCCAGCATTTGATACAATCTCCCACTCAACCTCTCTGTGGCATTCTTTTTTAGTTACTAAATTAAGAGCAGGGTGGTTTTGTTTCTGTACTGCGTTAACTCTCAGCAGAGACAAGTTGGCTATTATTTGTTACTCCTATCAAAATAATCATTAAAGAAAAGCTGGGCTTGGGTTTGTATTGCAAACTGAGGTTGTGACATGTATCCTTCTCATCTTCCCAAATATTTCAGTCAGGTTTTGTTTTTCTTCGTCTTAAACCACCATCTTACCTCTCAGTGGCAGATCTCAGCACACATTTATTTATTCACTTCTCATCCAATGCCACATAAAAAGAGTTATCAAGTTTGTATCTTTAAGACTAATGAGCTATTGGTTAACACTTTTGAGGCAACTAACCAGCAGTAGCACTTCTTATCACAGGTTAGTGGCACTCAGCAGAAGCGTTTGTATTTGTTACTCCACACATGCATCCCCTCTCAGGCCAGTCATCAGAGCACAGCAGCTTTTTACATCGTCGTGTGCCGCTCCTGCTGCCTGCGTAGGGACCCCGGCCAGGACTCCTCAGCGCCCTGTCAGTGCCTGGATGCTGCAGCAGTCCCTCAGGGCCAGTGGCATCTGGCTGAGGCTAAAGCTTCACTTCAGGCTCCTCTGACTGCTGCCAAGGGACCAATAAAGCAGACTCAAGATCAGGGCAGAGCAAATAATCTTCAACAATAGCCGTACCATTATCCTTGACCAAGACAAACAGAGGAAAATCTAGTGAGGGTGTGATGGAGTTTTCCAGGGTGTGTCCTCGGTGAGAACCCGAAGTCTGTAATTTTCTTCATGCTCAAGTGCCTACAGGAAAGTAACATGGAATGTGCAGAGTTTTCCTGTGCCTTTAAAACGCATGCCTTTAAAACACGTACTTTTATTTCCTGGATAGCTGAGATTTCTTGCCGTGAAATAATTTTTTTGTGAAAACACTAATCCTCCACAAACATTTCCTTGAAAGTGTTTTTTCTGTTTCCAGGATTAGTATTTCATTTGAAGTTTACTTTTCATTAATAAAAAGGGATAGTCTCTTTTTCTTTCGAAGTTTGTCCTTGTCAAAAGGACATTTTTTGTCACAGTGTACTTTGCAGGATCCTTGCTGGCCCACTTCACTGTGGGAGGAGAGTCATGGCTCCCAGGCGTGGCAGTCCCACTCCTCCCAGTCCAGCACAGACATGTGACCCACAAATCCTGCGATGGGCCCCCACCAGCAGCTCCTAATGGAAAGCGATGCTGGGGGACCACAGGAGGTACAGGAGAGAGTTGGCCCGTCTCTGGGGCAGGCAGTGCAGAGGGGGCTGCCTGCACACCTACCTTCCCTGCTTGTTGGGTATCACAGACCAGCCACTGGCTGGTTGTTAGCAGAACAAGCATGTCTGCATGGAGAAGCAGGTGCCACAGCACCTCTTCACCTCAGGGAGAAGCCTAAGGAGTTTTATTTTGCAGCCTGGACTGAGCATCCCACCAACACAGAGGACAAGCGTAACCCCTCTGCAGCAAGCACAGCCTTGCTTCACGTGGCCTGGCAGCCCCTCAGGAGACACGGAGTCAAAGCCACAGCTGCTTCTCCTTGATGCACATCCTGCTCCGAGTGCTCTGCTCACAAGTTTTTGCTAGCAGAAGTTTGCATAATCCTGGGCTGCACCTCGGAGAGGGATCCTGCTACCTGGACTGCAGCTGCCATTCCCTAATGGTACAGAAAATCTCTGGTGGGAAAGTATGGCAATTCTAAAGGCATAAATAAAATAAATCCATGAGGCTACAGAGAGGTAATGTTCCACCTGAGATTTATATGCAAACTCTGAAATATTAAAAGCACCCTAGTGAAGGCATTGCTAATTAAAAGGATAAAACGTTCATGTGTAGAGAACAGATTATTTAAAACATAAATTATTTCTTATTAGGATAATAGTGTCTAATTAAATGTTGAAAGAGCTGGATAGCAGTTTACACTGTAAAATGATCTGTTAAACATGTTCCCATTAACATCAATACAGCTATTGACAAGCAGATCCAATTTTGTTTTACTTTGAGAGAGCAGACAATAGCAAGTTTTACTACTGCTATCTTATTTTACAAGCATTAATGAACAATTAACCAACACTAGCACTCTTTCCATCTGTAATCCTGTAGTAGGATCACTAATCTCCACCACTAGCAGCTAATGATGAAGGTCTCTTAAGCTTTACTTCTTATCTCAGCTAGTTCTTAATACTTGCATAAGTATGCTTTCTGAGCAGGGCGGCCCCCCATTGCTCTGCGACTTGAATACAAAAGACTGGTGAAATTTTTGAAGGGTTTTCTGTTCAATAACACTTCTATACTTATGTTTGCCTTCCTGCAACAACAAACACAAGTGATCAGCAGAGGACTAGCAAGGTCACTAAGGGCTCTGTGTTTCCATACTTGTTCTAATACTTATAAGAATGTATTCATGCCCTATTATATATATTCCCTGGCTGCTCAGGCAGAAGCTCTAAACTAAACTAAACTGAAATGAAATAAAGGGGAAAAACCAGAAGACTAAAACAGTATTTACTTCAAGAACAAGTTTGCTGTTTGTATTGAACAAAAGAAAGTTGGAAAGTGGCAGCCATTAAAAATACATGCAAGATAAACTGAAATTTTTGTAGTACACAATACACATGACATTTTCTAACTTCTCCTTCAAAGTGTTCGTGTGTTTACCATACACATGAGATCTGTGTACTGGGATGGCAGGGAAGTCGCCATTCTATTCAGCTTTTCTGGAACAGCTAAGCCAAGCCAAGGCAACAACGTCTTCCCAGCCAGGAAGCTGTAAGCACAGTGGGTTCTATCCCATCAGGAGAAGGTCCTCCATAGTCAGGGCAGTAACCCCAGTACTCAAATGGGGTGCAACGAAAATTGAGTTATATGGGCCTTGAAGGGTATCTTTTGCTTTTAAGAGAAAGTGGCTGTACCTAAGCAAGACACATTTTCCCTGGGCCGTTTTATTTATAACATGCACAATGCTTGAACATAACGTCCCCAACTCAAGCGACTACCAACACAGGGGTAGCTTCCTGGCCTAAAGAAAGCTTTGACACAACTACTCCAGCTGGGTCCAAACATTCACTGCAGCTGCTGAGATTGGTGGAGACAGTCAACAACAGGTGAGTAGCAAAAGGCTCGTTCCAGTTTGAGAGGTGATACTGGCTTGCTTGCATTAAGGTGTGTGGCTGATGGATGAGCACTGAGTTGCCTCATTGTACTTGGAGATGGAGGTACGTTCTCAGTTTGCAACAGGTTACCAGAAGCTGAGAATAAATATCTCTACAAGCTATATCCCCAGAGATGTTTTAGCAATAACTACCAGTATGAAGTATTGCTGAGGAAATGTGCTGTATAAGCAGCTAGAAATTGAGAATTAATATTTCTAATTCAATCAAAAGCTGTCTCCTTGTATGCACTATTCCAAGATGTCTTCTAGTCCAAGGCATACAAAAAAGTTGCATTCACCTGGCTGAGATGATGTCTTGGAAAAAACCACTACTGAGTGTCACAGACACTAATTGGGCCCTGCGCAGATACAGGCTGGTTTTTTGTTGTGTTTGTACAAAGCATATCACAACACTGACCTTTTCCTTCACTGGAGCTCCTCAGCACAGGCAATAAATAGAATTAATTAGAGAAAAAAACCCACTTGGCAGGCCTGCGGAAGGAGAGGAGTGGCCACTCAGGCCAGCCTGTCTGCACGGATGCTCAGAGGGGGAGCTGCCTAGCTGGGGCGCAGGGCCAACCTGGCCAGCCTTATCTGAAAAGTACCATTGAGATCCTGAAGTAGGCTGGGCGTTGTGGAAGGAGTGGCAATAAAGGAAAAAGAGGTTCTGGGACTACCTGCAGTCTTTATTTATTTAAGTAAAACTTCTATTTAACTCGAGAGAAATTTTGCCAAAGTGAAGCCAACTAAGATGTCAGAAGCAGGCCTTATCAAATCTAGAGAGTGAAATGATTGCTTTTGGACAAATCACCAACCATTAGTGAGAAAAAAAAAAAAAGAAGATTTTGATTTGTTTCACTCAGCTTTTCCATTTTTGAGTCTTTGCTGTTTGTCTTCATATCTGATATATGGAGATTTCCTTGATGTGACAGTCACCCGCAGTGTGAGTGGATAGCTCATTCCCACTCCCCTCTGCAGGCTTGAAATCTCAGCAATGAATCCAGGTGACGATGGCAGGATCAGAAGATGGGGAAGAGGAGGTAGATGGAGCTAATTTCAGCTTGACACATTACAGGGACTCACATTACATAGGATGCACTTTGTGGGTTTATTTAGATTGCCTGTATAAGACTCATCTGTTACCCTCACTGCATAGCAATACTTGAGCCATCTTCAACCGAGCTCAGTTGTACCAGGGAGAAGCTGGTACAACTGTATTAACACAGCTGGTTAACTGTATTAACACACTCCTTCTATACTACATTTCTATACTAAAAGGGCAAATTATCCAGGGCAGAGATCTGGAGTTAACATAGCTAAACCCATTCTGATACCTCACATAACACCTAGGTCCACATTCTCCTGCGTTGCACAACATACCATCAACATAACCCAGGCAAGATGTTTGGAGGGGAGGAAGCAGTTCAGTCCTGGAACATCTCTCTCTCACTAATTCTCTTTCACCAATACTTGTGTGGCATCCAGAGTTACTTTCCTGGAAAAGTCACACAAATGCCACAACTTGCAAGATCATTTGATAAGAGAAGCATTAACAAGAAAACAAAAATCTGATGCTATGAAGCATATTCTGGGGAGTGGAAAAAGGGTGGCCTATTTGTCATTATTCTGCATCTCCTGCTCATTTGCACAGTGTCAACCCCAGGGCTGTTGGAAGTGGCTGGAACGGTGGTATAGCGATGGGCTGCTGCAGTAGACGAGCGTAAGAACAGCCTGGCCAAATGGTTCCTTGGATCAAGCATAGAAACTAGCAACTATTTTTCTTCAACTGCTCTCAGAATGCTCATTTACTTCTCTTTAATTTTTGTGTTTTCCCAAAGGGATAGCATTTCTACTCATTCTTGCTGTACAAAGAAAACTTCAGTGTTAAGTGCATGTTTCTGTTTTTATATGATAAAGGGGAAGATAGAAGTTAATTAACAATCTTGTTTCCAAGATCACAAAACAGCTTGTCTGTGATTATAGTGCTTTGAATTAACCAGGATGAAGCCAAAACCTCGGTTCAACATTTCCACTTCATAGATATTGGATATACTCCACCCCCACCCAGCTCACATATTCATTACCCAAATTGCCTATCCTCAAAGTGATAATATAGTGTGGTACAACATGCCCCGACAGGACACAAATTGACTCTGTGCCTAGATACTACACAGACAGTGTAAAGCAAATATCTCACTCTATTATCTGTTGTCTCTATGAATCAACAGATTACATGGTTCACTGGGTAGCTGAATAACTTTTACACAGTTTGCTCATATCTATTTACACATATTCTACAAAAAAAATGCATTAACACCAAAGAACAAATGTAAAAAAAAGTATACCTGCAGAATCCAGACAAATTACACATGTGAAAAAAAAACAGAATAAACAGTCATGCTTAAATTTCATATACAATATCTGTAGATAAAAAAGGAGTGTTCTCTAGCAACAGAAACCTGAGACCAATAGTCCTGTGGAAGGCCTTAAAAACCATAAGAGGAACCTTATAATTTATGACAAGTTGTATTTGTAGCTGAAATTATGCACTACATCTTAAGGAGACCTTAATGTTCCACAGGGTAGAGCTGTAACCACAGAGGGTGCTTCAGTGATGACCTCCATGTAGATGCACCTCCACCCATCTCTAAGGTATGGCTATTCAGAGCGCCACATCTCCTACATTCACTGTCATTCCTAGCCAATGCTTTGCATAACACATCATTTTTTTGGAAGAGAAAGCAGCAGACCATGCCCTCCCTTTTTGTACCTTGTGTGACAATGTAGTGAGCACGGCAGCTTGTCCCATGTCACCCTAGAAGGGAACAGACCTGCAGCCAGCTGGCTAACCCAGGATTTACACGTGGCTCTCAAACTGCATGTGGATATCATGCTGTCTGGATCACTTGTACTGGTTTTTCAGCTCTTTCCAATGCCACGCTCAAGAAGCAAAAGTGAAGACTATGCAAGAAAAGATGCCTATGCCTTACAATGCTGCACCTCACAAAATTCAGAATGTTCAAATTCTCCTCATACACACACATATATACGTTTTATATATATATACATACAGACAAATATACGCACACTCAGAGTGGCCTCCTCGAGCAAGTTTTCCTATTCAGTATCTTCAGCAATTCTCCACATGCTTCTCCACTCAGCTCTGTAACACACTGATGAAAGTCTTTGCATTGGTGCATTACAAGCTCTTCTCTCTTTTCCTCTTCTCTGTTGCCCACAGCCAACTCTTTTCCCTCCCAGATACCATTTAAACCTATTCTCTGATTAGGTCAGACCTCCACCTTTACCCTGCCTCCCTTCAGAGAGTAACTTTTCCAGGCAGTCACTGGCTTGTCCTCAGACAGAAGCACTAGAAGCTATTGTGTTCGGCTCTTGCCCTATTGCCTGTCTCCTGTGTCTGTGATACACCTTCTTCTAGCAGTGGAAGCAGCTCTCTTCAATCTCTTCAACAGAGATAGAGGCAGTGAGAAATCTGGTCTGCCTAATCATCAAGTGCTTCTTTCTTTTTTTTTTTTAAAGGTAAGTTTGTCCTGAATTTCTGGGCCAGTTATTTCAAATCTAATACTATAATGAAGTAAAAGAGTTTAAAAAATGTATTGTACTATGTGGAAGTTAAATAGTAGTATCACAAAAACTTGCAGCTATTCATCTAATTATATTAAGCAGAATGGCAACAGTAATTTATTTTAAGATTAAAACTAAACAGAGGGATGCATTTAACTGAATTTAGTAGCATGCAGTACCTGTTTGCAAGTATGAAATAGGTGAAAGAAAGGCTTTTCAGTACTAATTAAGTGGCAGATGAACAGTGAAAAACTGCTGGATACTGGATTTTTGATAGAGTGAGGGGTGAGAGGGATTTCTGGTGCTCTGAGTTGGTTAATAATATTTAATTTGAAATGGAAGATTTGTTAGAATGGGTAGGTTTTCCTGTGCAAAGTATGCCTGCTATTCTGGGCAACAAATCCTACATGCTTTTGGTAATGGAAGATGCTGTTGTAACAGCCTTTTGTGCATCCTGATTGAAAATTCAGCTACATAACCCTCACTGAACTGTTTATCTTATGTACTTATTTAACTAACATTCAAACTGACAAGTCTCCTATTTCTGGGCTTTCTTTTTGTACTTTAATGTATGCCTTATCAGATGAAGCTCAGATACTACCAAACTTTGCATGTTTTTGATTTTGCACATAAACTGAAGGGCAGAATTCCAGTCTATGTCCTCAGTCATTCAATTTTTCAAGATCTTTGAACAAGACTTCAAACCCTGCAAAAATACAACCCAAATACAGACTTGCTTCTCTGTCTGTACAAATACGTGAAAGAAACTGATATGTCAAGTTTCAATGTAGGCAAGCCTAATTGAAGCTTTAACTACATGCGAAACAAGAGGCAGGCAGCACTACCAAGCTGCTTTATTCAAGGGCAGAAAGACATTCAGGAATAGAGCTGCTCGAATTATTCATTACAAATAAATTATCCAATTAATTTAGGCAATTTTTCTGATCATTAATAATTCACAAGCTGCTCCTGATAGTGGTGGATGTCTGCATCAGCCCTGATCCTGACAACACTTAGACACATGTTTAGCTTTTCATATTCCCCATAATCCCACTGAACTCCATCAATTTTCTCTGTGTGCTGCAGGTGAGCCTATGGAGAGTTTGTGAACAGCTTGTTTCCCTGGGTAGTTTTTTGAGGAGTAATCATTTGCTTGAGTCGTACAATATTGTGTCTGCACCTAATTGGATGAATGACAGTTCTCCAGGAGGAGAAGACTGAATGCTGAGTAGCAAAAGATTAATGTTCTTGTTCAAGTACTTTTCTTTTTTCACACAAAGAGGTTTTATTTGAATAAAGCAGCTTCACAAACATTTGCGTGAACAAAACCAAATAGTGATGCAAATATTCATAATAGTGGATAAAACAAGACATACTCTACATCAATACAGACCACAGGAATCAAGGGTTCTGAATGCTGTTTGGCCACAGGTACCTTATGAAGAATAATGTTCCCGGGAGAGGGTGGAAGCGCAAATGCCATGTATTGTAAAGAACTATGGGCTGCATTTTTAAAAATGGAAGGCATTCTAAGAAGCTTGTTGTGTTATTTCACTTCCTGGCCTAGGTGTACATTTTAAATTTTGCTATCCTAAATGCCCAGGTTCTTGTGCTACCTCTGCACAGAAGACCTTGCACTTCCAAGGTACTTTAACCAGAATAAAATCTCACCTGCCTTGTTCTGTACCACTCAAGAAAGCTGTGAGCTGTCTTTTTCCTGCCATGCCTATGTTCTCTACAGAAATCTTCAGTTCTGTTGCAATGCACTTGTGGGAGGCTTGAATGGTTATCTTTTCTAGTGCTTTAAGGATATCTTACTATGAAGTACCTCTGAAAGAAGAAAGTAATTGTTAGTTAGCCAATTTATAATGAGCTTTCTCATGTGCTGGCTCCTATTTCTCCACAGGTCCAGTTTTTTTGTACCTCAGTTAACACTCTCTCAGATATAATAAAATACTGCAGCAAGTCCCCTGTAAATAAGATGTAATTAAATGTAACAGTTCTCATTGATGGTTTAAACAATTATGCAAATCCAGAGCTGTCCTGACAACTAGGTATAATGCCTTGCAAACTTTCAATTACCTGCTGTCCACCAACTGCTGTCTCACTCAAATCAGCATAAATTGCAGATCACTTAAGTTCTTTTCAGAGAGACCCAGTCAAACATAGTACGATCCCAGAGTCTGACATAACAAAACATGATAGCTAAAACACAAAGGGAAGCAGGCATATTTTTTTATCTGATATCTGACAACTACTTGGATATAGTGAGTATTTGATTCAATTTTGTGTGTCAGATGGCAGTGGAGCAGACAATAAGGTGTCCACAGTATTTATGAACAGGCAAACACCACAGTTCACTGATGAGGCAAAATAATTTTAGGTAGCACTGAACTTGTCTGCTTGCATTAGGTTGGGGCAGATTTCTAGGTTGGATAGAAAAGCTGCTATTTTTTTTTTTTTTGCCTTTAACAAAAGGCTGATAACCACTCTCACTGCTAGCACAGAACTTAGGACAACTCTGACCACTAAGTCTTTTTGTCACCCTCTCACCTAACTGTTCTTTTAACAGAGCCACTTTCATTTGCACTAAGCACAGCGCAGGTATCTGCTGGGCTGAATTTCAATCGTATTGATGCACTGTCCACATGGCATAGGAAAATAAATGTTACCTCTAAGGTCCCAAGGAGGAATAACCTACTGGAGTCTCAAATCAAGTGGCTCTGGACTGTGCTGGGGAGGGTTCTGACCCATTCTGCATGGCAATATACTCAGATACCAGCACGTCCAGTCTTTCTCTCAAACAAAGCATGTTTTTTCTGTCTTTGCTCCACTGGGCATCAGTTAGGAAGAATATTAACATCATTTCTACTGTCTTATTGGGAAAAGTCTTTCCACTAGAATTTCCTTCAGCCTGCGAGAAGGAGCTACCACAGCCCATGCTGTAACAGCCACTTTGCTGATAGTCCACTATTTCAGCGCATGCACTTGTGGACACACATGGACACTCCCTCTAGTCGCATGCAGATAAGTCTAACTAATTCAGTGCTCTTACAGCAATGCAAAATCCAAATACAAATGAGTGACATTACACTGACAGATGCTTTCCTTGACTGAGAACAGTAGGTCCAGAGGTACATTGAAATTATTAATTCAGGGGGTTAGACATTACTGGTCTTCCAGCGCAAAGCCCTCTACATTCACATTATTCTGGGGAATTAAGGATTTGGGAAAACCAAATGTCACTGTCAACTGTGCAGACATTAATATGGTGACACAGGTACATGCCACCCAAAGCTTTTGGGTTGGTGGGCACAGCCTGGTCTGCCTCTCTGCAGCCCTTGCCAGGGAGGAGCTGCATTGCTCAGTGATTTGCAAAGATGAGTAGTGAGCTCTTCTTGTTCACCAAGGAAATTTTCTCCCCAAGGAGGTAAAGGCACCTTGTCCTCCATCATCCCAGGCTGGGAAAGACTGTCCCTCTGTCAAAGAGGAGGAGCCTTGGGTCGTTCCTGGTGCTGGGCCTGGCTGCAGCTGCTCCCAGCAGGGCAGAAGGGCCCATCATCACCCTGAAATATGCTCCTGCCTGCCCTCATACTGCAGCCAGTGCCTACTGCCCCATCAGTGCCTTTGCTAGGGCACTCACTCTTTGAGGGGTAGCCTGCCTCCTGCTAAAGTGATATTTCAATCAGAGAGAGGCTTTTCTTGAGGGGAGGAAAAAAAGAAAGAAAAAAAGAATTAACTATTCCCTCTCAGAAAGTTTCACAGTGATCTTGTGAATTATTATTTGAATCTGGCCATATTCAGAGACATATTTTCCCTCAGAATTGCCAGCTGGCCCCAAATTCTCTGCCCTGACTGCAGTCAGAAGTCTTCATCCTAATCCCAAACTATTCATCCCAACACTTCTGCTGCCATCAATAGATTTAAGATGTTTTTAATGCCTTCCTTGAACTTGCCTTGTCTCCTGTCAGCCAGCCAGAAGTGGTTTTTATCAGGAATAAGATTCAAAGAGCCTGCCCTGCAGCAATCCCATCGTGCACTTCTTCGTCAGAATCCTAATGACGATTTATATATACTTAAGAGACTATCTCCAGCTGTAAAACTGAAAAGCTTCTGGGGGTCTATACAGTTCCCTGACCTCAGACCTATTTTTATATTTTGATCTTGGGGATAGTGCCTCCCAACACTCCGAATCCTCCAGTTATCCCTGCGGTAACAAAGCGCTAGCTTAACCAGTAGTAGCAAGATTTAAAACAGGGCACTCAGGATCAAAGTGGCTAACAAACTTGAGTATTAGCTACTGCATCAGCCCTAGAGATAGTCACGTTAAACTGTAGCGTGAATATGGCTAAGTCTCCACGCTAAAACTAAATATTGCGCTCCAGAGGACGTGCATGTAAAGAGCCATTTTCGACGGTGTATGTATGAAAGCATGCTCAATTTACCATGCTAAGCAGGCATCCGCCGCAGACATTGTCCTCCCAAGCAGAGAGGAATTATACAATTATGTTGCTTTTAGGTTCCGGTCCAGCTATTTTTAGGATTTTTCCTGCGTTATTTGCTTTTACTTTCATCTCAAACAATTACAGAAGAGATTTTGCCCTATTGATTCAGAAGAAATGAGGAAATACGGAGAGTGCAAGAGCACCGATGAGTCTGGATTAAGAAAAAACATAGTCAGGATAAGGTTCTGTCAATGAACTGACACTTCATTTTCCTTCCATTGTCTGATTACCAGAAGAGCAGTACACTAGCAACAAGGATGATCACATGAAGGCGGGAAAACACAACTGTCAGGCTTCAAGGACAAAGCCTATTCTTACATTGCCATTCCTTAAATCCAGACATTAGAGCAAAAGGAATGAGAAAAAAGCAGCTCACTCATGGATAGCTTACTGAGGATACTGCAAAGATTATGCTAATCTTCACTTCATTGTCCTCTGCAAAATGTTTTCATACCATGCCTTTTATCTGTGGAAGGGATGCACAACCTCTCAACTCTGTGACAGCGAGCACTTTCTGTGTGGTTTCTGCGTAATTAACACCAGCACTAGACCTTTTCATTTTTGCTACTCAAGCTTATGGCCTTTTAAGGGTACCCACAGGGGAGCATCCCTCACCCCTTTGCTTGTGGCCTAAGTGATAGTCCCAGCTTATCCTTAGCTACATATACCATCTGTTAATAGCAGAAGGATCAAAAACTTTTGGCTAGCCTGCATTTTTCAAAGAATGGGGGCAGGCAGCATAAACAACACATTAGACAAGATTTCTAAGAGTTTTCATTCTGAGTTGGGGCCTAAAGATTTTCGGTTTTATTTAAACTGCCATTTCATTATTGTCTAGATTATGTTCACATACACAGTCATCTTAAGAGATGGCTTGAATTAGATAAAAGTCAGCATTTAAGATGAAATCCATTCTAACATACTCTGATTTTATCAAGGAATTGTGACACTCTGGATACTTGTATTTTTTGGCAATCTGCACACAATAAATACTGAAGCTGCAATTTTGCCTTGAAGTGATCATCCCACTTTTTGAGAGTAAAGTCAGATGCCTGAAAGTATATTTGATACTAGTGATCATGGGAATTGCACCCCAATAATGACACAGGAATTGCCTCTCAGTAACACAGACCTGATCTGACACTTGCAATCAGAAACTTCTCTTATTTATCTCCAGAAACTCTGGAATGCTTAAAAAGTTAAAACAACAAATTATTGTGGTGCTTCAGCATTAATATTTATATTCACTAGCTTTCCTACATGGAGATTTTATTTAACTAAGCATAGGGGTTTTTTAGTTCTTTCCTGCCCAGGTACATTATTTCCCTGGTCCATCTTTCCACCAGCCCTTGTCATGCTGGTGCCCCAGCCTCCAGGCACATACACACCATGTTTCTTTTGAAGGTAAAAAACACACAAGTGTATTTCGCAGGAGCAGCACATGGTTTTGAGGCTCACTCCCTACTTTGCTAGCACAGGAGCAGCCTGCTTAACAGTGCAACAGGCACATCCAGCAGCAGGGCAATGATTTGCAGAGGCTTTGACTGGTCGATGCAATTCCCAGACCCACTGAGGCTCCAGGAGTTCATCTTTGTCTCCTGCCACTTTTGAGTTTGTGGGGACACTACCAGCGACCCAATGAATCAAACAACAGTGATATTTTGGTGGTGTTTGTGAGATTACAGCTGAATCTGCCTTGGAAGTGAACTACTACACTGTAGAGAGTGAGTAGACATCTGCACCGCCTTTCTGGGCATGATATTGGATAGATGGAGCTAAACTCCATTATGGTCTGTCCAGCCACCAGATGTAGTTATGTGGTAGGGATGGGCTAAAAGCACAGCTTTTCTTTCCATTTCCATGTGCATTGACATACTCTCCCCTCCCTGAGAAAGACAAATGTGCCTTGAGATAGTTTGGCAACATAACAGATGGTAACTACCACTGTGGCTTATTATAGTGCTGCCAATGTCTCACATGTGCATTAAACTCATACACTGACAGGAAGTCTCAAGGAAATGTTGTTCTACATTTTTATGCACAGGCATAATCCCATTTCAAACAAAAAAAAAATCCAAAGACATGAAGATTTAAAACCCTATCTGTCAGGATGTCCTGCACTGAAGGGTAAATACTATAGAGAAACTCTGTGTTCCTGATCTGAAGTAACACCATGTTCTTAAATCTGAAACCAGCTTGTTCATCAGTGCACATAAAGAACTCTAAAGCCTCATGAGTCCAGCCAGTTTTCCTCCAAACAACCTAAAGTTTCTATCTACCATACAGAGAAACAGGCTGCAAAATAAGTGCTTGAAAGAAATATTTTTTTAAAAAACTTACAGGTGGGAGTAAACAATTTGTTAAATTCGTATCACTTCAGTGTTCTGAACTAACGAATACAGCTTATTTAAAAAAAAAAAAAAAACAAACCATCCTTTGAACTGTTAAGACCTGATATGTTCCTAAGTCCCATCAAACCCAATGCAAACTCTGTATCTACGGAGAGTACAGGCAGGTCATAGGATGTTTGTGCTCACCTTTCATCTCTGGAAACCTGAGCTGAAATCCTGCATTAGGCGGCAAATGAACATAAAAGTGCCAATTGCTGGGAATTCCTGTCCGTGCCTAAAAAAATCAAGCCATAATTTGCCATTATGCCTTCTTTTTGCTTACAGAGGCTGCTGAGAAAGGATCTTTAGAAAACTGGGCTTAGGCTGCCAGGATAAAACGAAGTTAAGAAGTTTCTCAGCATCCAGCCACACTTTGTCAGACTCAAGCTTAGTTCTATGAGCCTCCATTTTCATAGGCAGTGCCAATAAGATCTCATTTTACAAAGAAATTTAGGAAAAAGTAACTACACTGAGAACTGTTACCACAGACTCAACTGCCATGAAGCTGTCACTGAGAAAAGTGGGAAAACAAACACTTTTTTTACATTTTGAAGCTGCTGTACAAGAAACAGTTCATGATCTGGAAAGTAGAATTGGAAGCCGCTTTTGCATTCTCTGTAAACACAAATCAGTAAGGTTGCTATCATTATAAAAATAGTCATAGTGTTCTAAAGAGATAATTCCAGCAAGGATTTTGGCTGGGTAATTCAAGCAGAATTCACATAATCTGTGATGAAAATAGAACAACAGACTGTCCATATAGTGTCCAAACTATAAAACAGACTCGAGTAACCATATAAAATTAAAGGGGTGGAAAAGTCACATGATAAATTTTCATTCTTTCTTCTACAAGAGAAATATCTCAGTGCATGCAAAAAAAGCCCACTTGTCAGATAGGATCTTTTTTTCTGGTTCTCATTCAGATCCATTGACATACATGGAGTTACTTCTAGTCTGCATCAGTTTAAGCGAACAGAGAACACGCATGTTTCTGTCTGAACTCTGAAGGCCAGATTTTCAGCTCATGTAAACAGGGATGAATAATTTAAGATTGTCCCGTGTCACATGGATAATTTTAAACAGTCTTAATAGGACCATTTATGTGCAAATATAAAAATAAAACATAAATATAGCATTTCCTTGTTGCCAACATTCACAGCAGGCTTACAATGCCCACAGAATAATAATTCTTGTAAACTGTCTGAAGCTTTGAAAGAACACAATTTCCTTTCCTACCCTCAGTCAGGATCCCGGTACAGTGACACCCCAAATAAACCTAAATAGGCTTGTGTTTGTAGGAGGAAAGCCTTCATTAGACTCAAAGCAATAAGGGCAAAACCTTTGGCTCACTGCCCGTAAGTCTATTGTCTTTGAGAAGTTTCCAAAATTTTCCCATGATTTGGAAAAATAATCAGGTAAATTTGCTAGTGTCTCTTTAAATGAGCTTTTAAAAAGTTATCCAAAATGCCTCTCTTGATAGCTGCTCTGTTAAATCTCTATTGACTAGAGACAAAAAGCCTCACCAGCAGCTCAAGTTTTCTGTAATAAATGCACAAATAATCTAGTTTGAATTTCATAAAATTGGAACTTCACCTAATAGTCACAGTCCCTGCAAGTTCTAATAGTCACTAGTTTCTGCCTTCAGTGATGAAATTTTGTGGAATTATATTACACCAGATCTCATACACCTCTGCAAAACAGCGTTGCTGTGAATACACCACTTACTGGCTACCTAGAGTTTTACTTGCTATAAGCTGTTTAGACCACATGAAACCTGCAATACACTGTTAGATCTTTACAAATTTCATGAAATCTTTTTCGGATATCCAAAAAATCCTGAACTGCTTGAACCTTTTGTCTCCCAGCACTGGGGACTGACCCATAATCTCTTTCCCAGCCAGTATACCAAATCTGTAGCCAACCTTGTCACTGACTCCAACAGCTGCTTAAATTCACCAGAGGGGATAGCAGCAATCCTACTTCTAAAAGAACACCACAAGGCTTACGTTCATGATGCCTTGAGGAGACACTGAAAGGAAGGTCAAAGGTGAAGAAAAGATAAAGTGCAGTACAAGAAGATCAGTAAAGTTGAATCTTCTTGATGAAAAACTCATGTCTGTTTCTTCATGATGCAAACAACATAACTTCATTTCAAAAAGCCTCTGGCTTTTGTTGATTTTTTTCCCTTCTTTTTTGGTTTGGAGTATTTTGAAGTTTATTGAAGGTTTTTTTCTTTTTTTTTTTTTAGGTCAGAGCTCTGTGCATCTAAAAGCCTTATTCAGTTGTTCTTGTCACGAGTACTTTGTCTTACACAGGCTGCATTACTCTTGTAAACAGAGGCAGCATCAAAGTGAAAGCAGATAGAGTCACATCAGTGGATTAAGGCCTTCTGCATGATAAAGTAGCTACCTAGGGTGGGATAAACTTAATATGTGAAAGAATGTTATTGAGGAGGAATAAAGTGCCAAAACTCTGTCATTCTCTTCGTAATGTCCTAATCTAATGCCTGACACCAAGGCCTTAGGCCAGTGTTAGTGTTAATCAATGAAATACCCATCTGTGTTCCCTGTCCTTATCGCTATTTAAAACTAGCCTAAACTCAATTATTTTCCCTTAGAGACCAAGATGGGATATTAAGTTGAGTGAAAGGGATTCTGTCCCACAAAGAAATCCCAGTGTTAAAATGCAGAGGTGTCAACATTGCTAACTAAATTTCAGTTAAACAGAGATTAAATGCTAGTTCTTTGGACATGAAACACTGCATAGATTACATCTGGTTAAAAATCCTTATTTAGAGAGTGGCTAAAAACTGTTAAGCAGTTTGATCAAGTTATAATGTAAATTTTGTTCCCTCGTATGCATTATTTATCCCCTGCAATAAGCATTGTACAATAAATGTTTGAAGAGCACACTCGGCTAAAGCAATTGGAAAGCACAGCCTCTTGCTGTTACCCAAAGCTGTGAATGATACAGACATTGCCAGGTACATAATGGTTATCTGAGGAGTATGTAATTTATCCCACGAGTGAACAGCAAATCTCATAATTCAAGACTGCCTTAGTCGCGACCGAGTTACGGAGTTTTTTACAAGTGGGATTAATATCACATCCCATCGACGCTCATTATTGTATTTTTTGTTTATATCACCAAGATATAAAATATTATCTTTTTATTTTATTAAATTTTCCAACTTGTTTGGCTTGTCTTTTTGTGCCTTTTTTTTTTTTTAATTAGAACTCTGTGAAGACAGGAAGACTCTGCAGAAGTACATGGATATTAAGGGAACTTCCAAGTGGATACATAGAAAAGAGATAAATAAACCTTCAAAGTAACAAGGAATAAATACTTTCAGCTGCTTTGTAATGAGCACTTTCTGGGGTTAATTTCTGAATAGTCTCTATGCTGAACACACTACGTGCATTTCCTTAGAATTTTCTTTTCTGTTTCCTTTTTTAAATTGTAAATTAATTGGGAATGCTTCACTACCACAAGCACTTTTTTTTTTTCAAATCTTTTAAGGTTGACAGTCAAAAATGTTATATAAATGAACAGCAAAAGCATTTTATTCTAAAGAGATGTGCTTGGTATATAGGTATATATGAATGAAAAAGATACCGAAGTGACTAAAAGCAGATAAGCATTTCTAATATGACAATCATGACAGTAACAGAGAAAAAACAGAAAAAACACTTTATCTGCCAGTGATTTGCCAAGTGCAACCAACCTCATGGTATTGGTCTTACTCTTAGACATCCCACTGGTCTGGTTTTGGTTCAGTATACCTTTTTGTTTTTCTTTGAACTACCACTATAATTTTATTGATTGCCACGTTGCATCTTTGTTTAGGATCTCAAGCAAATTGACTGAAGAAAGGGCAATAACATCTTCTTAACACTGGTAAGCACAGGATGCTGAAAGGAGTTTTGGTGCTGTGAATGTTTTTTTTTTTTTTTTCTTTTTAGCCAGAAGCACAGGCATAAATGCAGTGGAGCTTTCTGACTGTGGGGGTCCCTGCTCTCTCTCTGTCCTCTCCAGCAGAAGTTACACTTAGTATGTACTTTCTCATTGTTAGGCAAGATGTACATGTTCTCATTTGCAGAGTAGCCTCTACTTTTATAGACTTTAAGACTTTTTCATTTAACAAGTAACCGATTTCTGTCTTGGTTACTTGGGACCCCAGACAGAGGAGCTGGTTTTATGTGATACACAGTCAAGAGGAAAAAGCAGACATGATTGTGTGGGGGTTTCGGATTGGCTTTTTTTTTTTTTCCAGGAGGGAGGGATACAATATTTCAAATTATAGGCAGTTGTGAAATTTTGGTTTACACAGTGCAGAAAATGTAAGTGGTTCTTGGGTCATTTAGATATTTCTCAAGGTGACAGTTGGAAAAGTTCATAAAAAAGCATTGTTTGAAGCCTGAAAAAGTAATTTTGTCAAGATTTACGGGCAGTATTAAAGACTTGAGGAACTAAGGGATTCAAAAATCTGCTTCTAACATAGTCGAGTGAGCTTTGACTTGTACTTTAGAAAGCACTGTATCTTCTTGGGTTAGCAGAAATTGTTAATGATAATATAGAATAGAAGGTTGGTGTGAGGGCTTCTCTTAAAAAAAATTATGCTTTTTAGATCCATTCTCCTCTCTAAGGTCTCAGTATTACTTTGACTGAATAAAATTGTTCCTAGAGGGTTGCATTACAAAGGCTGAGTCTACCCTATTTTGATGATCCCCAAACTAAAGAGAGGCACACACCACAATAAATAAAAAGGCACTGTTGTAGCAGGCATTTAGAAGTCCCATACTGGTGAAAATTTGAAGCCAGCTGTATACTGTCCTCATCACAAATCAACCTTCCATGTTCAGAGTGACAAGCACTAAAAGAATGTGCTGTTTTAAAATTCTTAGTACTTCTTTACTTTTTTGTTTGTTTGTTTTTGTAAATTTAGGGGTACTTGAGTGGCTTTAGGTGGGTTTAGGGTCACATTGGTGGCTAGGGAGGGATGTCTGAGGGGTGTCACAGCTCTAATTCATTCTTCCTGCTTGAATCCCCCTGCAGTTGTTACAAGCAGTTTACTTTCTGCCTGTAATTGCTGGATGCTATTTCTGTGCACAATAAATACATGCTCCCCTGCAGAAGTGGCTGCATTTCAGTGACAGTTAATGCTTCCCTGATTAAGCAGTATGCAAAAAATATGGCCGACCACTTGAAATCCTTGTAGGAAACATTGTGAGCTTTGAGATGCTGGTGGTGGGAGGGCCTCAGGCTAAGCAGTGAATGCTCACAAAAAGAACTTGATACAGCATGGTGTTTTCTTTTTTAAATTTCTAGAGGTAAGGGGTCCCAGAAAAATGAAGCAGTGGCACAGATTGCCTTGGAGCACATCATACACAAGAAGAATCTGAATCAAAATTGGCAATCCACCTGCAGGAAATTAACTTCCCTTTTACTGGTGGAGAACTGCTTTTACTGATGGAGAACTGAGGCAGGGGACACAACTCAGGCAGACAAGCAGAGCCAAGGAAAGGTTCCCCCATCCCCTGTGCACCTCTGCACTGTTTCAGCCATAGGCCACTCTCCAAAAGCCATGCTAGGGCAGAGCCATTCTCCATCACAGGGCTGAAGCTATAAGCTACAAGACAACCAATCTCATGCAAAGGACACAACCTAATGCAATTGCAATATAAATTATGTATGAACACTGTAGCACAAGACAGTCAGAAAGCGCATTGTGTAATTCAGCAATTCAATCACGTTTGTTGTTGGGGTACAGTGCTGTACACTATGCTTGGAGAGGGGAACTGTCTCAGAGTCAAGTGGATCAAAAACAGTCTATGAGAGCCAACTAAAAAAGGCTATTGCATTTAGTTGACTGAAGTGGAGAATGAAGTGCTCTCCCTCAATTAAGGAAAGTGTGGTAGAGCTGATTAACCTGCTTGTTACCTTGGTAACCTGAGATTTACATTATGAATGAATACATAAGGCTGTGGATACCTTTTATCAGACGAGAGTCTGATGAACAGTTTGAGTAAGAGAACTAAGGGCTGAGAGGTACTGGCACTTAATCTGTTTATGAGACAACACTTTTAATTTATAAGAGGTATTCAGTGCTACGATATATGTAAGTTACCAATAAACAGCATGACAGGCATATGCTGTGCTGCAGCTGCCTTGCAGGTTGCACACACAGACCTGAACACTTAAAATCCTTCATTGGTGCAACTTCCCTTAGCCACCACAAAAGCTACCTGGCTTTGGGCTGGGCTGAGCTCTCACAGCATCCCCTGAAATCACCAGAGTCCCTGTATGCAAAGTGCCCGTGCTGCATCTTGTGCACCTCATCTCTCTGCTCACTTCATTCTTTGTCTTTTGTGCATCTCAGGCTAATGGATAAGACTTCATATTTATTAACATTAAGCATTTCTCATCAGCTCTCCACCCCTTTCTAGAAAAGGCCTGAGGCTACATTCTCCCCTCAGTTACACCTGTCCAATCCCATTGACTTCAGTAAGATTGAACAGGTGTAAGCAAGGAGAAAATTTGGCCCCCTGTTGTCTATGAATTGCATTATCTGTGTTCACCACTGCCTTGACTTTATGTCACTGGCAAGTATAATTAATTTATAGTTTGTCTTACTCTCTTAGTTGTTTAATAAATAGATGAAAACAGAAGACTCCTGAGGGACTTACTCCAGTTACCTGTAATAGAAACTCCCCTACTGATACAGATTCTTCAGGAATATCCTTCATACTTCCTCTTCTTTTTATCAATTCTTTATGAATTTTCATTCTCTTCTCTGGAATTTGCAGTTCTGCAGAATCACATTTCTTGTGTGTCATGATGTGATCTGCTAGGAAAAAAAATTGGTGACACTATTAGCTGCTGAAATTGGAGCTGATCTTAAACTGAAAATATCTTCTATTTGACTTTTGTCAAGATCAACATCTGTACCTAGCACAAGAAATGCCATCAACTAGCAATTAGTTACAATAAATCACATTGCCATAAAGACTGCTGTCTGAATTAAATCAAAGACAAAATCAAGGAGTCCTCAGGGAAGACAATTGATGCTCCAGGAGATTTATCTAGTTTGGTGAGCCTGAATTGAAGCTTTCTGAATAGCAGTTACTGTTCTATATGCTTAGTTGTCTTAAAAAGCTGGGCCTATCTGACCACTTTCCAAATGTCCCAGCACTAAATCTATTCTTTATTGAACTAGGAATGTATAAAACCATTGCTGATACCAACATAATCAGTCAAGTGTAGATAATCTGTCATTTAAAGCAGAACGGAGAAAGCTTCACCTTGATGAGAAGGAAATCCCTCCAAGGAGATCATTATGGCTATTTCTGCTAAAACCAGCAAACTCAAGATTAATATACTTTAAGCATAAAGAAGGAAATTAGCAATCATTACATGTCTTCCATGTGGCACTTTTTAGCCTTCTGAGCACTTTACAGTAGGCACTATCATCATCCCTATCTTGTAGGTGTGTTATGAAGAGGCACACTTGAGCCAAAGATCATCCAGCAAGTCAAAAGAAGAGCAATGACTAGAGCGCAGTCTTCCCAAGGTTTTATCTAGCGTGCTGTTTTCTAGACCAAACCTATTGTATACTGCAGCAAGTCAGTTGAGTTGAATCCCATTCCAACATGCTCCTTCACAGGCACTGAAAACTCTGCACGTTCCTGTGCAAAAAAAACCCGACTTGCCTTGTATAGTATTTTTGCTTTTCACATTTTTAGAATACTATCCCTGATTTTGTCTGAACTTCTAGTCAATCCTAAGCAGTATTAAGAAGTTTACAAAGGCAGGGTGTTGAATGATTGACAGTGCCTTTTACTGATGCATTTAGAGTAATTATTGAATGGCCATTAAGTCAAGAGCAGGCCACCCGCTCCACACGTGGCACTCTTCTCACCTTCCACTAAATTAATGCCTCTCCTCCTAGACATATGGATTTCCTGTCACGGAAACAATCTTCTTCCAGTAAAGATGTAACAGACTATTTTGCCAGCATTGTGCAACTTACATTGAGCTCTAGTTATCAGCTGAATTATGCATGTTCTACTGCTCTAATAAGTACAGGATTGACTTGTTTACTACCACCAGCTTTGCCTCGATTAGTACTGTGTTTCTCTAGACCATTATTCATTGGCAAGAAGAAGTTAAGATCCACTTGGTTCTCCATTAATCCAACTGTGTGAAACAAACTGGTTCAGCTTGTGTTGTTTGTTACTTAATTAGGAGAAATCGATTATTTCATTGCTATCATTAACACCCTATTTATGAAGTGCAACATCATTTATTTTTCAGCTTTGAGCAACAGATTAGTACCTCTTGTTTCTCCATGGAAATTCCATCTAGAAAGTTCCCTCATCAGGCCAAAACGTAGATCCAGAGTCCACAGCACAGTTCCCTGGAATAGGCTTCAAGACAAGCCCTTTGGCTATGATCAGAGCCAGGAATTAGTTTCCCTTGCCACCAGTCGGAGTTGATACAAGCCTGGCATCTAGGATTTAGGGCTCATTCACTCTGGTTGCTCGTGTATCTCTAAAGACCATAAACAGATAACCCTGAATCTATCCAGACTTGGAAATTCCACCCATATTTCCACATCTTTATATAGCATCTAGCAAGGAATTCTCCAGTGGGACTAGAAGGACTCTTCAGACTACCAATGAACACACAATGAACTCTTGGATTTTGTTTAGTGCAGGCAACAGATAGTTGCTAGCTCAGGTCAGCTGCCCTGTCTAGAGATGAGGGTGCCCATGATGTACCAAGGCCAACCAGACCCCTGGCTATTGTCAGGGTAAGGTGGGAAAGTATAATTAAAATGAGTGAAATAAAAGCTCTGCAAGATAACGTCAGGAACAAAAGAGAGAATGGACTGAGAAATTAAGGAAAGCAGAAGCAGGTCCAGAGAGGAAGAAAATCCAAGCATAAAGCTGTAGATTAAAAGATTAGAAATAATATATGTATAGCATAGGAGTTAAGACAGCCACAGCTGCTCCAGGAACAGGCTGTTCAGAAGCTAGGTGTATAGGATAGCCGAGGTTCTCAAACACAGTGGCCCGATGTCTGCATATTACATCTGTAAGCAGCCAGTCTGGTTATCTAAAGTGCCAAGCACTCAGCAAGCTCCACTTAGCCCTCCACAGATTTTTAGACTGCTGTTTCTGGAAATTTAGCCCACCACAGTACCCATTGCTGTGCAGTACTTGCCACCGGTAATTTAATTTAATTACCTGTAACAAGTTATGGTCATTAAAAGTCCAAGACATTTTTCAGTGTTGCCAATACCATTACTTGTCCACAGACATCTGACACCACCTTTAAAAGCTGTATTCCAGGTAGAATGGCATCCACGGGTCTAAAGCCACCTTTTCCAATTCCTTCTGGACGTCTCTTGAATCACTGTAGTGATTCACTTTAACGTTACAGCAGTTCGGTTTTCTGCCATGGTATTATCTGGAACAATCAAGCTACTGGGAGATGAGGAGTAGCACTCCACACTTTTAGACTTGCTTCTCTCAGGCTGCCACAATTCTGATTCTTTTCTCCATCTGCTCATCTGTCAGTTATGATATTGGAGGGTCATCATGCTCTCATCAGCATTTGCATTAGATGGCCGTCTCTACTGGGGCTAATCTCCAGTTGTTTATTGATGTGTTTTGAGGGGACATAGATCATATTGGAAGGACAAAAAAAAATCCACAACAGTACCATTCCTGTAGCAGAAAATAATTTTACCCTGCACTTCTTAGTAGTCAAAAAATATACATCTCACCTTAATTTTGTGTGTGGCAGCTGGAAGCACAATACCTGTAAAACACTTCAAAAGAGGGATGGGAACTAAAAGAAAAAAAAAGTCAACCAAAAAACCAGCTGCTTTTCCTTCAGATCTGAGAGTCCATTGAGTGCACCCTTTTACATTGTTCTAAAATGCAGCAAGAGTGTTCTTGTAGCATTTCAAAGAGAAGCCAAACACGCAGAGATCACTGTTTCTCATGATACTTTGGAGAGAAGGAGGACTGTGCTGGCTGGAAGATTCCCAGCCAGCAACAGAAATATTTTTTGAAGGACTGACATATGCTAGTGTCCACAGGATACCACTGGCTCCCTAGAAACCTAAAGCTGGCCTTACTGGTATTATGTGAGGTGACTGCTATTGAACAGAATGATTTTGCTCTAACTAAGAATTCTTCCTTGCAGTCCTCAAAAGCACTTGTAAACAGAACCACAGTAAACACAAAAGTCAGAAAGTTACTATGTGGTGACAGCTATCTTTTTGCAGAACATGTTTTATCCAGGTTTTTCTGATGTAAAGCTATCTTTGCCTCTCTTTAGCCTGTCCTATAAGTTGTCACTGAAATAAAAGCATGATTTTGTTAGAAGCTGCTTCCCATCTTGTTCAGTTTGTACAGCCCAATGTTAAACTAGATCTCCCATGAGGTGTCACCAAATTGTAAAGACCAAAAAAACAGCCTAACAACAATTAATTAGTAGATACAGGAGAAAAAAAAAAACAAAAACAAAAACAAACCAAAAACAAAAACCAAAAAAGGAATTTAATGTTAAAGGTCAGGAGCAAAGAGGCAAGGCGGGGAAGGGGTTGGACAATTTTATTCCCAGCTTAAATAAAACCTGCTGTAATTGTCTGGACAAGCCATTTAATCTCTGTGCCTCATGTATTTCCCCTCCTCTGAAGCAACAGAACTGAAGCCAATCCATCTAGGGGACTGAGTGAAGCTTCATAATTCATCATGGCTCTGACCTGGCAAGAAAGTGCTTAATGTCTTATATGTCAGTTAAGCACAAAGTAGGGAAGGCCCTAGTCATGACTGTTGTGGAGAACATCACTGCACCCAGTAGATAAGGTCGAAGAGTCAGCCTGACCTTTGCACTGTAATGGGGTCCTCCTTCCTCCCATCACCAACCATGCAGCCAGGGCTGTGAACCAGAACAGCCTGAACACAGACCATGGATTTGAATTAGAAAGCAGGGTACACCTTGAGGTCATTGTACAGGCAGATACCACTAGGTACTGCCAGAGAAGACCCTGCTTATTTTAGTAAAAATAGACACCTTCTTGCCTTCTAATGGTGTTCATGGCCAAAAAAGTGTTCTTCATCCCCATATAGTCTGTGCTCATCTTGGACACCTGAATTATTTTCTCTTTAAGCTATCTCCAGATCTTGAGTACGTATCCCCCCATTAAGCCTCCCGAAGGAGTAATTTGTTAGAGTTTTTTTGCAGTAAGTTCATCCTAAACAACATTTACTGTGTTGTGCTATTCTGAGAAGTGACATTATGAAAACAGCAACAGAGGGCTCCACATTCAGAGAGGCTTACTACATTCCTAATTAAATATGGTTGCAAAACACCTCAAAGGATGCTAGATATCTAACTTTCATCCTGACAACACAAGGTGAGATTTGACCGTCAGCCAGGCTCTCCCTTTACTTCACAGCATTGCCAGCAATGATGCATCTGTAGCACCATGTACTGACAGCTTCACTGAGGCTCAAACGCTTTACAACAGAGGAAGATCTGGCCCTAGCGATCCTCTCAGCAACGTCCCCCTAAGCAAGTGTCTTATTGGGATCTGCAACATCCTCCGAGGTGCCAGAGCTCAACCACTGCAGCAAGCGGGATCTGAGTCTTTTGGTGAACTACATTCTGACATAAGATACAGCAAGAGCCAGATTAGGGTGCAACCAAGACCTCCTCTAATGATCTAGCTGAAATGTTTAAGAGTTACTAACCCAGCTATTTGCTTCAGCTTCAGTTGCTGCCATGGTGCTGCAAGTACCTGTCTGTGAACTAAACCATTTTAATGTGATTTAAATTTACATGGCTGGGATTGCCCTGAAACAGGCCGGGAGCATACACAGGATTCTTTTGACATCTGATCTGCAGGCTGTACTAATCTCCAGCTGAGGGGCAGTCATGAACCAGAAGGAGTAGGTTCTTACGCTACTCAGTCATACGCACCTGTGAGTACTCTGCTCTGCTCCCTTCATGTATCAGGAGTAAAATGGCATTTTTTTCTAGGTAGCTGAAAGGCAGATGTCCTGTTTGAAATATTATTTGAATACTTTACCTTTTACTGTAGGTCATATATGTGACAGAATAGCCAGAGTTTCACCTAGGCAGCTACTTGTTATTACTTAAATCAAAATAAATTATCTATAACAAACTCCTGCTTTAGATATCAAAGCTGGCAGACACAGCTACTCATCCACACTGAACTGATGTGCTATTTTTCAGGAGATAATCACATCTTGAACAAATAAAAATACTTTGTAAAGGATACAATCAATTTCTTTTTTTCTTATTACTGCATACTTGTGTTGTATCTCAAATTATTCTGTTTTCTCCATTTCTCTTCGTCTTCTACTTGAATCAACCATGGAAATTGCAACCAAGGTTGCAGCCATGTTCCCAGAAGTACATTACTGTCTTCACTGTGGACCTGCAGCAACTGATTGGACAGGAATGGTCCTCTTCTCCCACTAGATGCTATGCTCACCCTGCCCGCAATATACTGGAAGTCTGATTCTCATCTGAGGGGACTGTTTCCTTTATTCATTTCTCCACCAAACTGCAAACAGCACAATAATATATCCAACTAAAAGAAATAAAAAGGTTCCTGTAGCTATAGTTTGGGTTTGTGTATGCTGCTGAAAGAGGTCAGCTCTATTATTAATGGCATGTGAGTAGGCATGTATACAAATGTGCTCACTGCTGGGCAATCACTAGCCTTTAATGTGTAGGGAAATCAGTAGAGACCCATATGTATGTTTTATTAATTCTTCTTCTATCTTGGTCTGTGCAGGCCTGGTGCATTCCTCAATTCCTAAATTTAGGAATTTACATACCATTGGTTCTAAGGTTGGAGGCCAGATAAGAAAGTTGATTAACTACCATGCAAATAAATTTGGTGATGTGTTTGAAGAGTCAAGGTCTGCATATAGTTATGCTGCTGTTCTGCTGGAAAACTGTGAAGCAGGATGCCAGCACCTATCCAACCAGTAAGGTGAACTACAACTTACGTTCACCTTATTCTGACACTGAGCAGAAGAATCACACCCAATTCCCCATTCTAGCCCAATGTTTCATTTGCCCTGTGAATGTTAAAGACAAAGATGAAGACTAGGTTCAACATTTCCAGGTACACTTTGTAAAGACATATACAAAATTTTAATTCCTTTACAACTAGAGTCCATTTTTAGTTGCCTTCAGAAAAACCTGTAGCTTTTGCTATGCTGTTTGACAAAAGTATAACATATTGTTCTATAAGTGGCTGATTTCTGGCTTGCTTTCCAGCTGTTGTGGTCTAGCCCTTGTCACCACACAGTTGCTCTCTCACCCTCACCCTCCCCATCAGGTTGGGGGAGAGAATTGGGAAGAAAGGAAAACTCACAGATTGAGATCAAGACAGTTTACTAGAATAGCAAAGGAAAATGACAATAACAACAAAATATATGGATATATACAATATACAAATGCGTAATTTCTCACCACTCAACATCCCAATGATTGATACAGCCCATCCCGAGCAGCAATCAGAGAAACAAAACTGAGCAGCAAACAAAGGAGAGAGAGCACACTGCCTCTCTGGCCAATCCCCACTTATATACTGAGCACGACATTTACAGCATGGAATACTCTCTTTGGCCAGTTTGGGTCAACTGTTCTGGCTATATTCCTCCCAGCTTCCTGCACCTGCACATTAACAAGACCTGGAAAGCCAGAGACTGTCCTTCGTCTCTTTAGCAACAACTCATAATATCAGTGTGTTTATCAGCATTCTTCACATACAAAATCCAAAACACATCAGCTACTGAAAGGAAAATTAGCTCCATCCCTGTTGAAACCAAGATACCAGCTCACAAGCCTAAGATGGGGAACAAGGATAAATTCTCAAGTTTTCTAAAGGAAACTGGAAGAGTGTTTGCTGCAACAGCTGTATGAAAGGAGTTCTCAGAACGCAAGGCTGGACTACAATAACAAGCAACACAGAAAAAGCTAGAGAACATGGCAATTGCTTCTGAAGAAATAACTGCAGAATCTGGAGAGCAATATTCATATTTTAGCTGTTAAAGTCATTCAAAGCAGTCAGCATGATCACCAGCTGCTCTGTAAGGTTCCTATAACTGAGAGGTATTTGAATCAGACACATGGGACTGTCCTTCACAACCCAAGTTACATTATGTTCAGGTTAGTTTCCCCACTTCCATACAGAAAATCATAGGCAGAGTGCTAGATGTGTTTTTCCCCTTTACATATTAAATAGACCCACTGTACAGGCAACAACAGCAGCTCATGAGCCTTATTCTAGGGCATGAAAGAGCTCAAGAGTTTGCTCCCTCATTCACAGAGACACTAAGTACATCAGCATCTGTGAACAGCCTATACCTTCAGAAGAGTAATTTTCAAGGATAAACTAAATAAAACCTCCACAAAGTGTGAAAGATCAGTCTGATTTCTTAGTCTGACAGAATCACTAATAGTGGCTTAAATTTAGAATCACAGCTGTAGTTCTATTCCAAGAAACTGTTCCAAAGTCAAGATGACTTCTCCGTCAAGTGGATATGACAACTGCATAGAAGCAAAAAAAGAAGGTTTTGCAATATCTAGTCTTACAAAATGCAAAGGACTATGGTTGCATAGATATATCCATGGTACCAACATGCGAAGATGAAGATTGAGGACAAGAGAGATTTGTTGCACATACCTGGTTCTGAAATGTGTCAAGAGCAGATCCACATCCAATGGGAAGTTGGTGTCATGCAGAAAATAAAGGTAAGCTGCTTCCCCATGAGCTCCTCTCCTTTTGCCATGCCCCTGCAAGGCTGGAATCAACTTGGCAAGCAGGCAAAGAATGGCGAGCATCTGCCTCTCTGTCCCTACAGACTTTACCCAGTGAAGTTCTTCATGGAATGAGATTCTCTTCAGAAGATCCTGGCCAGAGGAGGCCTGCAGTGATCTGTGATAATTTACCTCCAGAGAAGACAGACCGCTAGGAAGTGACAAAAAAAAAGATACCCAATTTTATGGATATTGAACAGGCATAAGTCTGTATTTCCCACAGAAATATCTAGATCTCTCCACAGAGGAGTCGTTCTCGTTCACTGTCTCTAAGGATCCTGATACCACTGCATGGGAGAAAATTTGAAAATATTTTTCCATCACTTAGCCCTCTCCCATTGCATCTCATGGATCTGACTGGGACCAAGGACACGAAATGATAGCTTCACTGCACTGCCTTCTAGTTATTCCACGTTTGTGGCTACAGGAACCAACTAGTCCACACCATGGCTGAATAGGTGTCTCTGGAAAGGTATAAAACCTTGTCACAGCAGCATATATTTCTCAAGTGAGTCAAATTCTACTGTCAGGTGGAAGGAAATAGACTCAGAGTAATTACATATGGACTCGTATCAATACCAGTTCCTGGAAGCAGAATTTGACTGAGCGTATCTGCCCTAGCTGATTTTACTAATGACTGATTTTACTAGCATGTGCCACATTCAAACCTCTCGTCAGTACAGAAAGAATTCTGCGTAAGTTGACACGAAGTAGGAGCTTTTCTGCTCAGGTTAGCAGTATTCCTGCAGGACAGGGCTGAGCTGAAGTTCACTGGAATCCTAGGCAAAGGCAAGCATCGCTATGGACTCTAAGACCCAAGCAATTCAATGCAGATTAAACCACTTACCTTTGAGAAGGTAGGGCCAATGGTCCTTAAAGTGGGGTGAGGCTCAATGTTTTGCTGACTGCTGTTGAAATTGGTAACAGACTTTGCATATTATATCACCAGGTTTTTTTGGTTGTATTTCACATGCAGTGTTTTTCTGCTTTTGACTTTGAGGTGTGAGGGGGAAGGCTCTAATCATATGGCCTTGTGCAGATTCTCCATTTGCATTTCTATTTAATCCAGGCCCTCCTGGAGACGTTTGAGCATAGCACAGCATGCTCTGCGTTTGAACTTGTGAGAACCCATACCACTGCTTAATAACTTAATACATATGTATAGCCTCCTTCAGACAGCCCACGAGGAGGCAGAAGCAGGGGGAGGCGCTATTAGTGCACAGGCTGCAGGGCCCTATGGAAATGCACTTCGACAAGGAGGATACCTTGCTGAATAAAGAACCCAACTCCGTAGTGCTGGGCTGGTGCTGATTTAGGTCAGAAAACTTGTTTTACTGGAATTTGTACAAATGAGAGCTCACATGGATCTGCTGGATAATGTTTAAGGTGTCTAGCAACTTTGCTCGCAGCGCTTGAATGTAATAATGATACATTCCACACAAACTGTCTTACAGGAACCAAAAATAAGGCTGCTTCTTTGTCCCCCTCTGCTTTTACCTTCCCTGAACATCTCCTCAGAAGGATACCCAACCCTGTCTCAGCAAAGTGCCACAATAACCATAAGGAATGGCAGTTTCCCCGTGTTTAAAGTCCTTAATAGCTAATGGCTTAGAGCAGCAACCTCTGAACTGGGCTGAGACCTCTTACTAAAAAACACCTTTTATTGGAAAATAGAGTCAAAAGGGAAAGCTTTTTATAGAAACCATGCTCTGGAGTCCATTCCTGCAGAACAACAGCAAGAGAAGAGGTAAAAGACCCACAGAAGTCAGCACAGGTGGGTGCAGCCAGTGCCCCATGGCCACTATGTTAGCATGCCTGCATGCCCTGCAACAGGCTTTCATCCTGCCAGTGGGGAGAGGGGCAAAACCCCTCCAACCCAAACGCACTCTTGTTCATACAGAGCCACCCCAAAAAAACTGCCACCCACCTTGCTGCTGCTACCCCTCCCTGGGACGCCCTGGCCCAAGACTGCCTCTGAAAGAGGCCAGGAAGGGATTTGAAGAGGACTTGGCCATATCCAGAGAGAGCAGCAACAGGTAGGAGAGAGAAGGGAGGAAGGTCTGGTTCTGGATGCCTCCTTTATTTCCCCTCAAAAAAAAAAAAAAAATGCACTGTTCATTTTGACACAAAACAACAACTAACCAACTGCCCAAATTTCCTCTCTCCCACCCCCACCAGAATTCCTGCTTTCCAGCCAGCTCCAGCAGATGTTGTAAGAGATTAATGAGGAACACTCTGCAAGGACAACACCATTTAATAATTTTCCTACACTTAAAAAATAAAGCATCCATTACTCTCTCCACCCCCAACACTCTGCTGAAATCCCCATTTAAGTCTCCTCTATACAGGCCTAGCTCCCTGTGAAATTGGTTTACACTAAATTCCGGGAAAAGGCTCTTAGCTCTCTTGTAATAACACAAACTGGTGAGGGGGGATATGCTAACCTCCAGGACTGACACTCAGCTGCAGACAAAGTAGTCACACAGAGTGGTAAGCAATCCAGGCCTTTAAAGTGGCAGCTGCAGACAAATGGAAAAATGACATGCTGGAAACGACGCTGAGAGAGGAGGAAGAGAGCCCAGGTCTGAGAGTCAATCTTAGTCCATCAGGTAAAGAGAAGAGATACGCATGGGGATAATTGGTGATGAGACACTTGAAATTAGGTGTATGATAGGTCCACCACTGCCCGGCCACATTCATTTTTGTTACACTCAATGAGCACTGACGGGCGGGGGGAAGCTAAGAATATTTCTTAAACCTTTGCATCCTCCTGTCACATTTCCATGACTCTGTATCTCCCTCATAGACACACAGACAATTGTCCTGCTCAGGCTGTCACCCACGCAGCTCTGCTACGGGTGTGTGGCTGCAGGCAGAGCTTACAACACAAGCCCTGCTCTAGTTCCCACAAATCTTGGCAGAAGGCAACAAAGCTCAGCCTGCCCATGGCTGTGCTCTTACCCAGCACCATATGCTGCTTGCAGCAGCCCACCACAGCAAGTGAGATAGGGGCCCAAGACAGGGCATGGTGGCATCCCCAGTTTCTAGCTGATGGGGAGCTCTAGGGGTAGAGAAAGCCAAGGAGAGCCCCAGCCTGCCCTGACCCACACCTGTGAGAGGACATGGTGGATTAAAATCCTAGGTGAACAAAAAAAATGCTGGTAAGCAAGGGGAGAGGGCTGCTCCCCTGCACTACCACCCTTTTCAAAATTACATATTCTGACTTCTCTCAAGTGAAGTTTTTCATCTCAAAGCCCACAGACACAGCAGGAGTGTGTGGGGAGGGAAGGCTGGCAGCCCATAGGCCAGGCGAGGTACACCATTTTGAGTGCAGCACCTCTGGGTGTTCTGGAACCATGGAGCTAACATGGCTGTCACTCCCACAGGCCTAATCTCCCAGGGCAGTGAGCCAGCACACATGCTGTGCTCCCCAGCTCCCAGGGAGATGGGCGCTGACCTCTGCTTGCCTCACAGAAACAGGGACGCATAGGTAAGCTGGCCCTGGGGCAGCACATGCCCTGCAGGGCCAGCCCACCGCCATACCCAGAGCTGGCACCAGGGTCCCACAAGTGCAGGAAACAGCAAGCATAAGGCCTCTTTTTCTCCCTCCGAATCAGCAATCGGTTGTGTGAAGTCGTCCCGCAAACCACTAGTGTCATAGTTGAAAAAGGCAGTGTCCTATCTCATAAGGACTGCTTCTGCCGTCCCACATGAGGAGCAGCCGCTCCCTCCAACAGCCGCAGACACCGGCACTCCTCGCCGAGGCCAGCAACACCCGCTGTTTCCCCCTTTCCTTATGAGCTTCTTCCAAATGACATGAACCTGTACCTATTAATTTACATTAAGTTCATTTAACACCAATGAAAGAGACCAGAAGTGTCTAATGAGCAAAATGTAACGAGCTAGCAGCTACTGCTAATCATGTTCAGTTTATGCATTCTTGTTTCATTCTTATAGAGTATTATTGTAGAATAAATGCTTTCCTCTTATCTTACAAGAGAAAAAAAATAAATTCTCTAGGTATTGTACTATGAATAACAAAGGAATGAACAAGCTTAATAATCTCCAATCTGGTTTTCCACTGCACATAATGATAGAGATGCTGTGAATTCTGTGGACAAAGTACATGAAGAAGCACCCACAAGTACTGAAAATTTAATTAAAAGTCAGAAAGCCATTGCAACGAAGACTCAGCAGAAAGCCATTTATTTTTAAAATCTAATATATTCTTCATGACTAAAGGCTAAAGCACACGCTGACTTACACATTTAGCTGTAACTGATTTAAGCTACTTGATTTTTTTGCGCACAGGGTGGCGCTCAATTTGCAATGGAGTAAATTGGCAGAATTTAATTTGGTGGATTTTTTAACTCTGCAAAAAGAATCCTCATTAAAACCTCACGATAGGCTGTATACTTTTTTCATCATTAACTAGCCTAACTGCAGGTAAAAGAGATACAATTATGGATTTATATAAATCCTATTGTCAATTTACAGCTCAAAGACTGGTGAGTTACCTCATTTTAAATAGGTTATTTTTTCCCCTTAACCTTTCTTTGTTTTAATGAGGATTTGGTTTGTCATTGTCAGGGTGCCTGTTTGCAGGAAAGTTTCTCATATATGAAGGAGGTGTAAGGAATAAGGATAGAAGATTCTGCTGAATTTCAAACCCCATCACAAACTAGCCTCAACACTCAGCCTTAAATAGTCACTTTTCCATGAGGACAGACAGACCTCAGGTGCTGCTTCCTCACTGTCTCTGCCCCATAACTCCTCTATTTCTCATTATTTGGGGCTTTTCACTGAACTTATGCCCAGTTTTTCCTTTCTTTCTATGCCTTATCTAATCCCATCTCCTGCCAAAGCACCACAAAATTCTTTGTTCTGCCCTGTTCAACACAGGGCAGACAACTCTGGGTTCAGTCTGCATAAGCCATGTAGAAAATGGATGGGAAGATGCAACTCAAACCCAGGAGCTCCCAAAAGAAGAAAACAGCTGGTGCTGTTGCTGAGACACCCTTCTGCTCCATAGGAGGTCCCACCATAGTCAATGAGGCAGATTCTCAGGTGACATAAATTGTTATGCCTCCACTACAAATTACAGCAGCTGAGCATCTGCCCCACTAAGTGTTTTTTCATTAACTTCAAAGATTATCTAAAGTAAACTAAATTCTTAGTCTCCAGGTAGGTTGACATGTTATGCAAGAGGACTGTCATACAGCATATTACTTCATAACAGCAACTGAGAAAGCAACTGCTCCTCTTGTCTGTCTGAAAGACTGCCTCCCCTTTCCTCTACTGAGCTCCTCCATCCGCTACTGAATAGGCTTGGGGACTGAAGGATGACACAGGGAGGGAGCAAGTGGGTAGTGTCATCTTCCACCAGACTGTTACCCACCCCCTTCATTTGAATACTTTCAGAAACTTACTTAGGAATTCATCACTCATCTTCATTTTAAATAATACCCTGCAATGTATGAGAATGGATACAGCAAGCCAAGGGTGAAGGAATTGTTCCCCATAAGCAGACTGAAGATAAAAATGAGAAACAAAGAAAAAGGATTTGTAAGAGGGGCTGGATTTTAACTTTCCTTGGGGTGAGGGAATAAGCACAGCTACTACTCTAAGCACTTAGATGTTGAAAGCTGTTGTTTTTCCTCTTTGAACTTTTTACCAGATGTAGCAATTAAATGATAAAGTTGTCTTTAGCTCATTAGCTGATGAGTTAATTATATGCCAAAATTAACCTTTGTTAAGCTCTTAATAGAACTTCTTTTATCTGAGTAGCCACAGCCTGTGTGTTAAAATTCTTAATGATCTGGGCTAAAAATCAATAATTTGTATGACTTCCATGTATGAACTGGGAATTAAATGTGTCTTTAAAATGTACTGTAATGATAACCTCAAGCTGAAATTGAAATAAAGATATTCCTTGGTGATTTCAAGGACCACTCTTTCACCAGTGCAGAGGCTGTGTAAGCCACTAAAGAACGTTGCCACTGGGGACAGCTCTCCTGCCTGCAGCACAAAGATAAATCAAGCTGAGACTAAGACCAAGATTTTGGTTTTTCAAATATTTTTGTGCTGCCGCCCTGTATTTCACATTTATGATCTTCCTATAAATACCAGTGTTCAGTCAGGAGTGACTGTTCTCTTCTTTAAAGGCTGGAGGAGTGGATTCGTTTTGAGACCTAATATACCCCATCAATGATCAAAAGAAACTAATCATTCCCCCACGCAGAGAGCTGATAGATGATGTACCGTGCTTTTCCCCATATGATCAATTGCTAGCAGATTTGAAAAGAACTCAGCAACCATTCTGTAGTTCAGTTTGTATTGAGTTTTACATTTAAAGGAGTGAAAGTCCTATTTTTTGACACTTAAATTATTATGTGTTCAACAGAAGACAAATTAATATCTTACTGAATATTGCTTTGTATGACTTCCATGTATGAACTGGAAAGATGTACCGTTAAACTTATACAACCCTCAAGCTGAAGTGTCAATGATCAATAGCTTAATGCTTTTTCTTTTCTTTGGGTTCCCATTTCAGCCACCCACAGAAGCCAAACTTCATATACGTTCTGGCAACAACTCAGAGATAAGTCATCTTTAAAACTAAAGACTAACTTTACTCATGAGGCCTAAAGGCCATTGAAATCCTCATGATTTCCACAAGGTCTGGGCCAGATTTATCAAGAATTATTCTCCATAACCTTGACTTATACTGTGAGAAGCCAGACTGTCGTCTTCAGGTTCATTTTCTTCCCCTAATGCCAGAGAACAGCTCCACCTTGAGAGATGGGCAAGGACAACTCCTTGATAACGTTAATGTGTGGCTTGCCACAGTGCCTAGCAGCCTGCACTACACCTCAGATAGCCTGTGTGCTAGCCCAGAAAGAGCTGAGCTAATTTGCAAGCCTCTACATCCATGTGTTAATTGTTTTTAGTTGGAGGGAAGAAAAAACAATAAAAATAATGGCAGTTCATAGCTAGTTTTTTATCTGATAACAATTTACTCGTAGTATTTGTGAGGGAGTAAAATAGGAAGAAAATAAAGATAAGATTTTAATTTCAGAGTTAAGAATAAAACCATTGCTGTAAAAGGTTTTGAGCTTCTTCCAGCTAAAGGAATGATTTGTATATGTTTAACAACATCGCTCTGTTTATTATATTGATATTGCAACTAATTTGTACAGGGTCCATAAATCTAAAGCCTCCCAGACATGCCAGGATGCTGGAGAACAGTCTAAATGGACTGACCTCTGTCAACTGGACCTCATAGTAGAAGGTGTCTTCTTGGGCGCTATAGCTGGGGTAAGTCAGTTTGAACAGATAGGGTGAGGCAGGCTTATCAAGATGGGAAGATGGGAATTATCAGTCAAGATTACTCTGCCAATAGGCACAGTTCACTGTAAGATAGCAGGCTGAAGGTTGTACTATTCCCTGGAGCCAGTTTGATAAATAAGAAGGTTATGGGTATGTGACTGTTCAAGCATGAAGAAATTTTTGTTGATATATTCTCAGAAAATAATTTTTTTTTTCTTTAATAACCTGCAGGGCTACTCCTCAGCAAGATTACCAGTCAACTCTGATAGCCGAGGCTACAATAAGCTGAATCACACTCCAGCTCTTTAAAAATCTGGTTTTGTTACTGGCTTGCTTTAGCTGTGCAATACAGACAAAGTAAAACTGAGTCTTTTCAGCTAACTAAAAGAGAGCAGAAGAAGTTAGCAGAGAAAGGTTACACCTCTTTAAAGATGCAAATTGATAATGGAGCTGTATATCAAAACAACAAGAGCACTGTTCATTTTTTAAAAGGTGCAAATTGCTAGCCTTACTTCAGGCTTTTTTTTTAAATACCTTATTAAGAGTTTCTATCAGTGAAATTTTACACAACATTAAACACTTAAAAAATACAAAATATGGTATGCTGAGGATACATAGCATTCTTCAGTCTCACTTCTGAAATGCAGTGATCTCAGCTACCAACTCCTGCCACTTCCACTGAACACTGCAGAAGAGTCAAAATAAAAAATTACCCTTCCTACACCTACAGAATAAAGGATTGTGTTGTGCCTCTCACTTCTCAACACTCACAAACAAGGAGCACACCACCACAAAGGGACTTACAGAGCAGGACCTGCCCATGCCAAGCGTCAGGCCAGGAAGCCCTCCCTGGGCACAGTTACCCTCAGTGAGAGGCAGGCCACAGAGTCAGGGCACTACTATATACTTGTATGCAAAGTCCTATTTTCTTTTAAACCATTTAAGAGTATGGTAAGAAAACCGGAACACAGGAGAGCCTTAGAGTTGTCCCAGAAAATTAAAGTCCTGAATGACAGCCCAGTTTCTGATATAATACCTCCCACCTTGGTCAGGTTAACTTGGTTTAATTTGACAAGTACTAATTAGAAACAACCTGTCTGCCCATCGGTGATCAGCTGAAAAAGAAGCCTCCACAGACTTATCTTTCTTGTGTCTTACTGTGAGACATCAGACAAAGCACTAGCTTTCCTGCAGCGCTGAGCCACCTACCTCCTTCCTTCTCTTTAAAAAACAAGGTCCTGCAATTTGCCATTGAAATGATGAGCTGCCTTAGGAAATTTCAGCTCCCCAAAACTCCATCACACCCAGAGCTTGAATCTGTCACACTCTTTTTTTTCTTTTTTTAAAATTTTTTTTAACTACAAGCTCTCCAGCCCCTTGTGCAGCTCCTTTCAATTTCGTTTCTCACCTGCCTGACATGAGGCAGAAGTAGGAATTAGCATTGCTTTCACATCCCCCCCCCCCTCACATCTCAGGGCAGTGGTATTTCTCTCTTCATCAGATGACCCAGAACCTAGCCTGGAACTGGCTGGACAAGGCTGCACTTCTGCTCTCCGAGGGCCTGATAGCTCATCCAAAACCATCCTGAAGCTGCCGACAGACTTCAGTGGTCTTTAACCAATCTCGTGGCCACAGCGTGTGGAGCAAGCAGAAGAATGACTGTAACAGAGTGCACCAAGTGCTCTGGGCACCAGGCACTCAAGACATCTGTTGGCTGCTTGATTTGACTTAGATCCCCCAAAACATCACATTTCTAGAAAACTGATGCTGGAGACATTAATTTTGCTCTGCATGCCAGTCAGGGCAAGGCAGGATGGAACACTAAATCAAGCCACAAGGCATTGATCATCCCCAAAATAAGCCATTGAAAGGACACCAGTTTTTCAGTCACATTCTTTGGGCAGATGGTGAAACTTAGAGGCATGCGGGAGAAAGGCAGCCCTCGTGTGCTTTGTATGGTCTCAGAAACATAGTGCTGAAGTCTTTAAGCATGCGTTAGGGTAAAAGATCAGAAGGGTTGCTTAGATGCTAATTTACCTATGCCTCTTTCAGGGGCTCTAAAACTGTCTTCCCTGTCCTGCATCATAAAAAAAACATATATGGCAAAACACAGACCAACCCCAGTTCTGCACTAAGGCTGGAGGAGGAGGCACCTGAACCTCAGGGGAGCAGCATGCAGGCAGTGGTTTATCCACTTGCTCCTCCACCCTGAACCAAAACCTTTATTCAGCACCCTTAGTTAGACTTCAAAACTTGCCCCTGTCTCTTAGTCAGTTCTCCTGCTTGCCCTTTGACCAGTCTCCTTGCAAGGCTGGGTAATACCATTCTGCAAATTATAACAGGACCAGTCACAGGAAAACCTGAGTTTAACCTTTGACCCTATGCAATTGCGTCCACAGGAATATGAGCAGCTTTTGGTTTCATGAAGCAAAAGCTCAGCTTGCATGGGCAAAAATACTTTGTCTTATGACAGAAATTTACAGTGATGCACTGACCAAAGAAAAGAAAAGAAATGGTTTTCACTGGGTTGTAAAACTGGTGAAAAATGCAAAATTTTCTAGCTTTGTGTATAGATGGAGATGTCAAGATGATTTGAAATTTTGAAATACTACTTAGAGGTAAGAGCAAAAAAAGGATGAATAAATAACATAGAACATGTGGAATGTAAAGAAACACTGTAATTTGCCTCATTTTTTCACAGAACAGAAATACATAAACATGAACATGCCAGGCTAAGACATGATGCTAAGCTACTGCAGTGATATGTGCTTTAGGTATGTGGGCAGCTGGAATGGATGGATCCAGAATAAATGCATTACACTATTTATTATTTGTCTCAGTCCATATGTTATGTCCCACTGTCCTTAGCAGGTTCTTTTCTGTACACAGAGTTCAAGCAAAATTCTGAATGTTGCGAATGCATAAGTCAGAGTGAGATTCAGCTAATGGAAGAAGATCAAGCTATCACCCCAAAGTTGCCTCATTCTTTCGTTGCTCTTTTCTCCTCAAAAACACAAGCTCCTTTTCACTTTAGTGGAACAAGTAAACCACATCACCTCATTACTTTTTACTCAATTTTCAAGTCTTTTCAATAGTAGGACTGTTACTGTCCTGCTTGCTATAGCCTGTAGGGAATTCTTCTGTATATTTGTTTGTTTGTATGTATGTACCTGTACTTTGACCTGATTTTTTTAGGTGTCAATTCTATGACAGTCAGTATGTGTATAAGCACATGCTTTGCTTACTTGCTCCAGTAAAGTGATCACTATGGAGGAACTGGACAGACAAGAAAACACCACACCCTCTCTCTATCAAACAATAATCAGCACAGTACAAACAGTTATACGCATATACAGAATAACCAGCATTGCCACTCACCGCTACGAAACCATCACCAGTAACCGCTGTAGCTCATCCTAGAGACATGTCAGACCTTATGGAGATAACTGCACTACATCAAGTAGATAAAACCCACACACCTATTTGTGTGGTGTTTATGTTGCAACATCAGTCTGGAAGTTCTCCTGAGACAGCTTCTGTTCAGTGACCCATACTGAGCAAGCCATGACCACACAAGCCTCTACTGCAGAGCAAATATCAAGCCTTGAGTTTCTCATTGCAACTCCTTCACAAATGAAAACTAGTCCAGGCACATCTACATATGTGGCAATTTTATCTCACTTCTGCAGTGCAGATAAGGACTTAAATCCAACTTTTTCTACATTGCTGTCACAGGTGCTATGTCTGCACAATTAAATGACAATCCAGCCTTTGCCTTCTTAAAAATAATGGCCCAGTCATTGTGATAACTAACATATTCTGCTGCTCCACAGGATGTTACTTGCCTTGGGATCCAGTCTGACTGTGACTCAGCATCCATGACAATGTCAGTTGGTCCACCTGGGATACGGACAGCTGAAGATCTGCAAAGACTCAGCTTTCTGGAAAGAGTACAAGCACTCTTAGAGCAATCTTAGACCTGAAGACACAGCTCACCACCCGAAGGTGGCTTGGTTGAATAAATGGTGAATGGGGTATTAGTTGCATATTTACAGTCCCTACAATTATGGAGACTTTGTCATCATCCTCTTATGAAATGTGATTCAAACTAACAAGTGTGATCAAACTAACCTAGCTGTCAAAGTGGTCATCTGCAGAAGAAACCTTTTTAAATTGCTATAGTCACTGTTTTGGCTAAAGTAATTGCAGTTAGGTGGAACAATTTCTTTCCATAGCCCATAAGTCACAAAGCAAATAGACAGCTGGAAAATTTTGTTCTGTTTATGTAGTTGTCAGATTTTTAATAATTATATGCCAGACTAAATTAGCTGACTCTGCTGTTTTGTCCAGGGTTCAGAAAAGGCTTTTGACTACATCTTAACTGTTTTTTCTTCATGAGAGAAGAAGGATTCAGACAAAGGAAAATTAAGACAGAGATGCTTTGAAGGTAACTAAGGCTCACCAGCAGCTTGTGCCACTGCATTGCTATCCCCATGCTTTGTAGAGAGTTGTTTTGTGTTGCTCATGCTGCTTGCCTAGGCCAGTGGAAGCCTTTGCTCTCTCTGTCAAGAGTAATCCTAATATTAGGAGACTCCAGGCAAAGGATTGAACATGGCCTGGCACTCCCTGTGGCTGTTTGTTTGATGCTGATTTCACAGCCATTGAATAAGCCCTTAACCTCGTCACTTGCCACCCCTTTTTGGCAGAATGTCAGGTAACAAAACTGGCCTTGAGAAATGCCAGACTTTGCCAGTTCTTCTTCAACAGAAGATCCAGTTGTTTTGTCAGCAGTTATTCAGCCCTTAATATTCCTAGGTCATTTTCACTAAGCTCAAGCAGAAGTCGAAACGCTGTCCCACGCTGCATTTCACTTGTGCTAAACTACTCTCAAAATTGCTAGGGTAAGACCCTACCTCAGTTACAGGATTTTAAATATAATCCCACTAATTCTCAAAACATATATTTTGTACCATAGAGAAATCAACATAAATAATTTACTTGCTAGCTTGGACTATGGTAATACCAATAGGTGGAGTTTGTTACAGTCAGGCAAGGAAAGGAATAGTGACTAGTTCTAACCCATAAAAATTTCTAGGCAGATTCACAGAGAGAAAAATGGTGAACTTTGTTATTTGAAAAGCACTTACATCTGCTTTTGTATTAATGCTGTCTTTTTTAATCAATAATAGAATTAGTTAATATACTTGTTAACTGGCTGACCAAACACCTAAGTGTTTTCCATACCAAACCCTTAATGTACTCAGTACCTGTTTGCCGCAGGTTAACATTTCTGATCTAGGAGGCCCCAAGACAGTTCCAAACTTTTAACCCTCAGTAACTCACAGTAAATTAGGATGGATTTTCTCTCCTTGTTTAATTTCTGGAAGGAAGCAATGTGTTTGAAGTACCTGATGATGAGCTGGTATTGCTGAGATAATGCCATGAATATGGATTCTCTCTCACAGTTTATGTGTTTGTTCAATATGATCTCCGTTGCTTTCCCATTTAGTTTAGTCTATGTATGTATATAGAAATATATTTCTTAGCTGGTGGAGGAGAAGGGGGAGAAAACTGTCTCTGGTTTCTCTTGAAACTCTGCAGAGTACAGTTTCAAATTAAAAGTCCTTAATTTTTCCTAAGCTTCTTTCATGTTTATGTTATGCTGACAATCCACCTTCACATGGATTTATTGGTCTTAGTATATGTATCAATGTGCAGTACCCTTCAGGGTACTTCAGGTTTTATTATTCGGTAACATGTAACAAGATGTCCCAGCTGCAGCTGGAATTGAGCTAATTTTCTTTCCAGTAGTTGCTGTGGTTTAGATTTAGTATTGGATTTGGTGTATGAAGAACGTTGATAATACACTAATGTTATTAGTTGTTGCTAAGAGATCAAGGACTTTTTCCAGCTTCCCAAGTTTCACTAATGTGCAGGTGCAAGAAGTTGGGAGGACTATAGCCAGTACAGTTGACCCAAGCTGGCCAAAGCAAGTATTCCATACCATAGATGTAATGCTCAGTATATAAAGGGAGTTGGCCAGCGGGCAACTCCCTCTCTGCTCAGGATCATTCCCACATCACTTTCAGTTCTGTTCTGTGATAGCTGCACAGGATGGGCTGGGCTATATCAGTCTTCAGGTGGTGAGAAATTGTGTATTATTAATTTTGTATATTCTATTATCATTATAATTTTTATTATTATCTTTTCCTTCGCTGTCCTAGTAAACTGTCTTTATCTCAACCTACGGAGTTTTCCTTTCTTTCTGGTTCTCTCCCCCATCCCACCTGGGAGGGGGGAGGGTGAGTGAGCGGCTGCATGGTACTTAGTTGCTAGCTGGGGTTAAACCACAACACAAGAACAGCATGTGAAAATCACCATTTTGAGGGTTTTACCAACCTGTCTCTGAGGTCATCCCAAAAAAAGAAGAGGATGCTGGTTTCAGGCAGGAGTGAGTTCTGTGACCAGGTTTCTGAGTACATCCTGCTGTCCAGTAGAATCTGCAAATCAAGATGGTTCTGATGGATTTATCTCCTGTCTCTGACACAGGGGCCCTCTGCTTCCAGTGCTACAAATTGTCAAACATAACATTGTAAGATGAAAAGCCTGACGCCTGGCACTCTTCAGGGATCAAACTGGAAGAGCATGTGCCCCTGATGATGGTCTGTCACAGGGGTGGATGCTGGCTCCTCCATTTCTTCAATATCCACAAGGGTGATGCCTTCATTCATAGACAGTTACAGCTCAAGAGCAAAATTTCTCCATCATTAGTGACTTTCTCTTTGCTGATGTTTGGGTAACAACAGCCCTGGAGATGGAGCAGACAGAAGCAAGGATGAGAAAACACCCAAACTGGCACCAGCGTGCAGGTGCTGACTTCTACTCACCCTCAGCAGTGCTAAAAACCACACAAGAGCAGAGCAAGAACCCCCACATGATCCGTCTGTGGACGGACACGTCGGTCCTGTGGCTGAACACTGAAACCAGCACGCCTCCAGCACCTGCTCACTCTTCCTTGCAGGGCTCTGCAGCTGCATCCCGCTTGTACATGACCCAAGGAAGGTGGATCTCTGCTTTCAGTACTGAACCTTCAAGCAGTGCAAATGGTAGAAGCTGTTGAACGTTTAGATATCGGAGGCCTCCCCTCCAGCCCTCCAACCTACTAGGAGTAAACATGCTGGGTTTTAAAATGTGCAGCTCTTGATTCACAAGCTGGATGTGGGGTCAGAGCTATGGGGACTCAGTGGGGCTACTGCAATATGACATAACATACAGCACCATGTAAAGGTCACTGTCATTCTATAGTGAAATCAATAAACTCTCTCAAAAACCTATTAAGCAAAATATAGACTATGACAGGAAGTTTAGAAGACTACAATAGAGCACCCACCACTGTGCCTTAGATCTGAAGCACAGCAATGCAAGTGGGAGAACACTTTGCAGAGAGCAGTCTCCATTTACTGTACAGGCACAATTTCTCTCTCACTGACTGGAAGCTGAAGAATTAGCTAGAGCATCTCCAGGGTGCTTCTGAAATCAAAAGTGAGAATAAACTTGGGCAACTCAAAGAAAAGCAAAAATATAGGAGGCACAAGGACATGGAAAGCTTCCCAAATCTGCTCAGGCAGCCGAAGCCACATTACAGCTTGCCAAAGCAATGCATCTTCCAAGTACATTCACGTGTGCAAGATTCTTCTCATTTATGTTACTTTGTCACAACAACTTTTGCTGAGGAGTCCTTTTCAGCCCTGCAGCCCCTTTGGACATATTTGCCAAAGACAGTAAGATAGCAAAATGTGAATGAGTTAGCCCTGTAGCAGTACATCATTACACAGATGTGAAGAAAAGACAAGTACAAGATGGTTTTAGAAGAAAATAGAAGTGAAAAAGGCAAATGTGTTGTGACCTTAGATCAGATACCACTACTTTCTGAAGTAATCTTTACTGAATTCTTCTTTCTGGCTTCTTGATTCTTGTTTTGCTAGAAGTTGTACGTGTTTCACCGCTCCTTCCTTCCTGAACAGACCACTGGATGCAGGCTTCCTCCCCAGCCCTGCATGCTCCTGTCATTGCAGAGCCTGCGTGCCCTACTGTGGGCTGTATCCTTGTCTGCAAGCATCACGGAAAAACAGGGACTAAAGAAGAGTGATGTGAATTTCCTCCTGACAATAGAAGGATTTTTCCTATTGCACTCACAGCATTAAGCTGCTCAGTGGAATTTCAGAATTAAGACCATTATTATAAATTATCAAATGCCTTTTGTATTAGTAGAACAAAATAGTATAATCATCTCTTGTCCATGTATAGGGAGGAACTGCAGTACCAGAAGATCTACTGGGCTTTGAGGACCCCTATTTCTTTTTTTTTTTTTTTTGGAAAGGAAACAAGCTGAAACATCACAAGAAAATCAGCTACCTCTGGAGATGCTATTGATACTGCACTGCACCTTACATGTTGTGCTACCAGAAAACTCCTCTGACTTTTGCTAAGAATAGCCAGCACAGTTCTGGCACAGAGTATCATCATTATTTAATGACTGTAAAATAGTGGTCTGTTACAGGTATACTTAAGTGTGGCACACCATCAGAAAATATTGACAACACGTTGGAGGTAAATGGCTACTAAACACCTGAGTGCATTTTATTCCATAGAGAGGCTGAAAGTCAGGGAAAGATACAAAGCAACATCTCCTTCCATAACACGGTTTAGGTATGGTCTGCAAAGGGCACATGCATTTCAGTTCTAGCTGAGAGTCGAGTTAAAATGGCCCCCAGGAGTATTTCCTCTTTGGTTCTGCCTTCTTCAGCTTTTGTAATAGATCAAATTCCTCTGCACTGAACAGAAGGAAAAAGAAGGCATCAAACTTTCCTCCAGGTGAGGACACCTCATCATGTTAATAGTCAAGTTAACTCTGCTGTAATTCCTCCAGCCTTGATTCGAGAGGGCGGTAATCTTTTTGGAGATAACACCATCTTTTATAGAGCTGTGATATTTCCGCGGATGGTACTATTCGTGCCTTGGTTGCACAAGGCAGTCTGAGTACTTTAAATACCTTTGAAGTTGTAGGTATTTATTGCTAGGGAACGTGCTTTAGGAGGCATCAATTGGGAGAACAGCCCACAAGCTCAGCACAGCGCAAGCACCCCAGCATCCGCAGGACCCACAGACCTCCCCAGTGCAGCATCAGCCCTGCATGCCCCCAGGTTTCAGTGGCAGAGACATTGGGGTCCAGGATTTTAAAGCAGCAATTTCATGTCGTTTTAAAACATAAATTGGAGATCGCAGGTAGTATTCTGCTTAAATTGTGAATCAGCTCTAAAAAGTGGCATCGTAAACCAGTACAGTGCAGCCCCATGTTTATTGAGTCTCAGTGGTTTACAAATAAAATAAAATCTGTTTATAAACTTTTAAAAAACATCCTCTTGTAGCCACTGCAAACTCAGCTTAGAACTTGCAAATCAGGCTGAGCTCCTCCTGCCTTGTGCTTCAGCACCCGTAATAAAAGTTAACAGTCCAGTCGATCTCCCCTCTACCTGCATGCTCTTTAAGCCAGCTGCAGAAATACAGGAGGTGTAAGCAAGGATCATCACTAGATTTGCAACTGAAACTTATTTCCTATTCATACTAACAATACCCCAGTCAGAATAAAACCCTCATATAGTTGTATTGGTTCTGTAGCAGGAATAAATAATATTAAACCTTAACTCTGCCATTAAAGTAAGCAAATAGGACTGGAATACAGGAAACGGGTCAGCAGAGTAAATAAGTGCTGCTTTGATCTACTGCTTTTAGGAATACAACACACATTAAATTCTGCTCCTAAGTGGAAGAGGGTCAGCATACAGAATTTCCACAATAAAAGCTCTGTGGTTGCAGGTGTTCAGTCATATACATCATCTCCTCCCCTGAAGATGAATACCAGGATTTGCGATCAACTTGACACAAAGGATTGTACTGCTCACAGCAGGATTTATTTACATGATATCCTCTGAGAAGGATGCTCTCTCCCTCCCTCTCTCTCTAAAATATGGCCAGCGATATAATACCTGCACACTCTTGCCATTTGATCCCATTTTCAGTAGCACATTTTATTTCCAGAATAGACTAGGATATTCTTCCACTTCTACACAGTATTGCTTGACTAAAAATATTTCCGCCTCTGCCTTTTTCCTGATATCAGAAAATTCAAGTTCCTGCATCCTAGGTCTTGACATCTAAACATCCTTGTGACCTGCCTGGTGAGTCCAGGATTCTATTGCAGACTTTTCACATGAAAGTCCACCCTGGGTCTGAGAAGGCACTTGCAAAAAGTTTGGTTCCAACATTTCCCACCTTTAATGTAGCTGAGAGAGGCCAAGATCTTACCTCCATATACAGTCATATTTTATTATCCCTCTCTCCTGTTTCCATTACTTCTGGTTCAGTATACTCTTATTCTCTAAGGCAATTCCCAAAATGAAAATATGAAAAATATGCAAGCAAAGCTCAGAAGATGTTTCATTTCTACTCACTGCTGAGCCCGCTGGAGCAGTTGGTGGCCTGTCCCGCATTCCAGCACATCTTCACAGCCTGCAAGCATGAGGGTCCAGCTCCCGCTCACCCCGTCTCCCTTTGCAGGGCCTCTCCTCCACACAAGCTTTTGCTCCAGGATTTCAGGATGAAGTTAGAAGCTTCTTTTAAATTTGCCTGGCCCAACTGTGTCCCGACTGCTGCGTTTCCCAAAAGAAAACCCTGTGGCCAAGGAAGCTCCAGCTGGTTATACTCCAGCAGCGCTCCGTGGTGTCACTGGAGACAGAAACCATTTATATCATAGCCAATAAAACAGCGCTGCCCCCATCCTCTCATCATCCCTGAGCAGCCGAGCTCTTGACCAGGCTGGACTGCTGCCGGGGCCTGGCAAGGCTGCTGGGCAGAGGAAGGGAGGCAGCTGCCAGGCCTACCTCTTGCCACCTCTTTCTTTCACGGATTCTGGCAATTTTCTTACAGCTGTTTCATGTCGCCAGCGTTACTCAGCAATGAGTTTATGAGCTCAAAAAGAAAAGAGCACTTTTGAAACTTCTTCTCTTCTGCCACCTTGTTAACTTTCTTTCAGAGCTGCCACGCAGTTAAATCAGGGACACCTCCTTGCCCTCAGCCACCGCTTAAGGAAAGCAGCCAAACTGGAGTGTCCCTTAGTCTGCCTGCGACAACCCTCCCCAGTTACTCCAGCTGAAGTTGCCTATCTTGCAGGGAAAGAAGCTGAATAAAGTGTCCTACTCAATCCCAGCAGGATGACCCTGTTTCCCAACACGTTGTCAAGGCATAAACAGGGAGAGTCAGCAAGGAATCGGCAGAGGTGTGAGAGGGAGAAGGGAGGGGAGCAAGAGATTTGTGCCTCAAATCTTGTATTTGCTGAGAGTTGTATTTACCTGCATTTTAAAAATGAAGTACTTTTCCTTTCACAGCTCAACAGAAATCAGAGAGATTAAGTGCCCTTCTCAAAACAAGCTGTAAACAAGAAATCTGAAGCAAACCAACCCAAACAAAACCCAGTCCAACTTTCATAATCATTAGGAGCATTTGCTTTCATTAACAAGGGGGTAATTGTTTCTGTTTTGTAATTTGAT